>VXBN01003324.1:195242-256231 GCA_013397395.1 Sinosuthora webbiana | reverse complement strand
TTTTTTTTTTTTTTTTTTTTTTTTTTCTTTGGTGGGGGGAGAGTAGTAGAAATGCACATAGTCAGGGAATAGGAATGAAGGTCTGACTCTGAGGATTGCAGGATAATAAGAGAGGAAAGGGAACGCAGCACGGAAGGAGACTGCAATATTTTAAGAGAAGCAGTAGGCTTAGCCAGCCGATACTTGGTCTGAATGCAATAATTATGCATGCACGGGTAGGTGTTTATTGTATGCAAACATGCCTGTATAACAACATACACAACCCAAACACATGCATGTCCATTCCCCAGCACCCTTCACTCTTCTGCAAGGTGCCTGTTATTTCCCTCTTTGCATTTAAGTAAAGGAAGCCTTTTATATTTCTACTTTGGGGAAACTTCTCACTTTTCCTATTTACAGACAATTTTGCCTGTACAAACTAAATGTAAACCTGATTCTTGGTGTCCTCATCTCTTACATATTTTCATTGTTTTCCTTCTTTTCCCCTTTCTTCCTTTCCTCATCCCCCTCCCAACCCCACTCCTGTTCTCAGTCTGTTTCAGCATAGCAAACCAGGCACACACATATTTGACAATAAGTGATCTTACCTTGGGTAGAAAGTCCTTGTTGGATATACATAACTGAAAAGAAAATGAATCCAATATAAGCTAGAAAGATCCCCATCATTCCAAGATGAAGAAGTCACATCAGGAAAAAAAAAAAAAAAAAAAAAAAGGAAAAAAGCCAAAGGTGTCCTCAAAAAAGAAAGAACTGATTTATAGGTGTGTGTATGTATGTATTTCAAATATCTGAACAGAAAGAAATTTGCAATGTTACAAAAAGGCTCTGTATTGTAGCCCTAGCTGCGACACTGGCAGCATTCTGCTGCTCAGTGGAGCCTTTTTCTTTGAGAAGAGCGAGTATTGCAATACAGTGTGGTTCAGATGAGCTGTCTCAGGCGCTGTGTTGCTTGAAGTCCAGATACAGACTAAAAAAAAACACAAACCGTTGAAAAGTGGGTATCAGCTGCCTTCTGTGCCTTTTTTCAGCTACCTGGCAGCTTCGTCCAACGTCAGCTCTTGCTGCTCAGGATGGCGTGATGACTGCCCTCCCTACACACTGATCCAGCTTGGGAAGAGAGGAGTAGGGGAAAGAAAAGGAGGGGGAGCAGGGGGGGAAAGAGAAGTCTACTGTGCTTGTATTGCTACAACTTTTCTTTCTAATGGCTGCGATAATGCCTTTAACCCTTCCCTCTCTCTCCCCATACTCTACACCTCTACCTGTTCTAACTTCTACTGCCTCTGATGCTGCGGTAGATCTGTAGGTTTCTTGGTGGGTTTTTCTTTTGTTTTTGTTTCTTTGGGGTTTTTGGTTGTTGGTTGTTGTGGGGGTTTTTTTTGTTTTTTTTTTTTGGGGGGGGGGGTGTTTTTTTTTTTTTTTTTTTTTTGGATAGTGTACAGCATATGACAGAGGGAGCATCTTTCTTTTTTGATGTAATCTTCAGTCCTTCATCCCAAAACACTCAGTGGCTAAGAGGGCAATGCAGTGGTTTGATTTTTGGTGAGTTAAGCTGTTTCTGTCTTCTCCTTTTTCTTTCCCTCTTGCAGGATCTAAGGGGAAAATAGTTACTCAGTAATCCTGTCGCACTTGCTATTGCCTGCTCCAAATAACTATGCTTCTAGCATCTTACATTAAAATTACTTCATTTTGTCTTCAAAGGCATATAAAGAGGGTGATCCTTAGAGTGTGCTTAGGTTGCATTATGCACATTTCTACAGGAAAATATTTAGCTAGATATGATATCTTACAGATTACTCACATTAATGGATATATTTATGTACACCAGAGAAGGTGCTTACAGTATATTAAAGAACTCTTTCTCCTGCAGTGAATATTTTCTTCCTTGTTCCCTGTTTTATGCCTATGTATATTAATAATATTCGGATAAGAGACTAGCCTTGACTGTGTTAGGTATTCAAAACACCCTGAAACACATCTGCACTGAGAGAAGTTCTCTGCCGGTAATCGCCCTGCTGCTTGCAGTAAGAAGCCATCTAGAAAGTGCTTGTTGTACTAAGCAGTCACCAAATACCTTCTGAAGGCTGAGACAAATTAAATAGAAACTGAAAAGAGCACCTGATAGTCACTCAGCCAGCCAAACAGCTGAACTTAACTGCTAATCACAAACTAAAAAAAGCTACAAGATGGTACCAAATTAAGAGAATTTTATCTGCACAGGCAGTATGTTTTTCTGGAACAGGAGAGGTTCTGTCATTCCTGGCAATGGGAGTGCAGCAGTTGCACAATGGCACAAAATGCAACTTTCACCTTACTCACTGCACTAGCCAAATTATTGCATGCATAGAAGACATCTGACAAAGCTGCAGAGATCTCTTTCACAGAACTAATGATATCTGACCAGAGAACCATCTCATTGTCTACATTTTAGCTTTTTCTTTTTTTTTTTTTTCCCATAACTGCGTGAGTTCCCATTTTTATGTATGAAAATAAGGGAGCCATTTCTCCATGGCAATAGCCTATTCCACTCATGTCATAACCTAAACTTAGCAATAATTCTGAGTAAAAAAATTAATACAATAAATCAAATATAATTTAAATTATTAAAATGATCCCCCAAATGGGAAAACAATTGTGTTACTTGAAAGATTTCTTATTAGCACAGAGATTTAATTACTTTAAAGAAGGTCATGATGGATATATTCAAAACTAAAGAAAGCCTGTCAAACAAAAGAAAAGCACCAGTCTTTAAAGGTGGTAGACCTAAATTATCTGAAATAGTCAAGGTTTGTCAGTTATTCAATGATTAAATACACACTGTAGAGATTTTTAAAGGTTCAGACGGTGAGTGTTTCAATAATTTCTGTAAAAGAAATCAGTTCCTTTTCAGATGGGTAGCCAAAATCCTAAGTCACTCCTGAAAATGAAGGCTGATTATAGGATTCACTTGAAACCCATGTACGTCATCAGTAATCACATGAAATTACAAATTAGAGACATATTATCAGCAGCCAAGTTAAATGCAAATTAGACAGGAGGAAAAAGAATTCAAGCAGTATCACCTGGTTTAGAAGGAAAGCAGAAAACAAAAACAGATCACTTTTTTCTCTTTTATTTGCCTTATTCCAATTCAAGACAATGGATAGGTAAATTTAATCAATTTGTAATTTAGAAGCAAGAATTACTCTCCCAAATATCTTGTAGTCAGTGGAACTACTGAAATCTTAAATTACTGTCCCAGGGACGTAAAAAATAGTATATATGATTATTAAAATATCAGAACAGAGGATGTATTAGGAAATGGATTTAATGGAAAGAATCCTATAATTCGGTTATATGTTTATTATTTTTATTTTATTCATGTGCTGCAACAAGCCATATGATTCTATGAAATACTTCAAATAGAAAGCAGAAATAATCCACCTTGCATTATCAATGTTAAATTTCACCATGATGGGTGTGACTTCTCCACAATCAACCATACTGTATGAATCTAGGCAATGAATTTGTCTAGTTACCTTGTATGAAATCTCTGCTTTTTGTGCTGTAGAAAGAGCTTTAATATAGTCTTACTTAAGTGAGGAGTATCAGTTGTGCTTTATAACACCAAAGATATGGTTCATGTGAGCTTCCTGATGCCTTTTTTCCTCCCTCTCAACGATTCTAATACATGAGACATCACTGGACATCCTCCCAGGTCTGAAAGAAAAGTCCATGCACACTGGAATTACTTTTCAAACATGTCAATGATATATAATAATGGAAGACCTTATGTATGATGCCTTGGAGCTGAATTATGTAGACCTCTTCTGTATCTTATTATGACTTCAATCCATGTTCCATTCAAAAACAGGAATGGCTCTGCATGTTCATCACTCTGCCCAGCTTACAGATCCCAGGTCCATGCATCTATTCTAGCTCTAAAGGTAAAAAGTGATTATGGAGGTTGTGATTCCAAGCTCAGTAAAGGTTAGAAATTAAAGTTATTGTTCATCTAATTAGCAATAATGTTGGAGTGCTTTTGTCCCATAAAGACATGGACTGACATGGGCTGCCTTGCCCTGCAGGAAACTGATCAGCTCATGTTTGAGGCCATGACTGTGTTGCTATCCAACTAGCTAAGTAAAAATGAAAACAAAACAAGGGTTTTTTTTATTATTATTTTGACTGTTTGATATTTTCAGCTTTTCTTTTCCCATCATTATTTCAGAGATTTCTTTACAATTTCAAGGCAAATTTTGTATTATCTGATGAAATTTGTGGTTTAGAAAAGCTGAAATGGAGGTTGGTTCTCCTCACTGAGGAGCATTCTTCGGTTTTGCTAACCCAAGTGCTCATATGAGCCTCTCCCAGCATGTATCTTTTCAACAGTATGTAATTATATATCAGAAGTAGCACCATGACCCAGTAGTAAGTATTTTGGTAATAATTTGGAAAATAACTTGTGCAGGGTTAACTATCCAACCTGAGAGTATCAGGGACTTTTTACACAATTGCATATTTATTCAGTTAAAGGAGATAACACACACATAGAACTATTAGTGCTCAAACCAATGACAGCCTTGTCTACGCTCAGAGAATTTGTAATCCTTACAGAGAGAAAATCAAAAGAAATTTTTTATGTCTTAAGTTCTTTGGGAACAAGAATTTCTCACATTTGTATATGATGTCACTTTGGGCTCCCCGAAATTTTAATACAATTGACCACTATTTCATGATGAAAAGAACATCATAACCTCACTCAGGAAAGAGAATAAATGTAGAATCCTTCAAAACTAGAAGTATTAGAGACAAGTGCCAGTTTGAAGAACACTTGCCAAGTGATGCTTTTTGTTACTTCCTTGAGGCTGCTTGTTCTGATTACTGTTCTGCATAAACACAAGCCATACTCATAGTTTGTAGATCCATACTTTGTGAAACTATATATTTGGGTTGTAATGTTTCTATGCTAGATCTGCCTTTCAGGGTTTTGAGTGGTCGTTGTTACCTTTGGGTTTTCTCCACTTATTCAAATGTATATCAACCATCTGTGAAACCAGCAGTGGATTATAAAAATGTTAGAAATTAGTTCTATTTTAAGATATTTTCTTTTAAATACTCTTACACTATTAGCCTTCAGATCAGAAATATGATATTTTACAGAGTTGATAATTGTGTTTGGACATTTCACTCTTGTGAAAATTCCTGAAAATTTGGCCAAAATCAAAAATGTAAATAAATATGGGTTTCATTTGCTCAATAGCAACTCACATCCCTTAGAAGTCTGTGTTCATTCATGGTGCCAGAGTTCCTCAGAGCCCTGAATGCTGACTTAGCACATACATGACATTTTCACAAATGAGCAAACAGACATGTAAAGGGACTAGCTGCACAATCCCCCTTCAATTGGTATCTGGAGAAACAGGAAAAAGGTAAGAGAAAAGAAAGATTCTGCAACAAAATAAACCATCAATTAAAAGGTTGAAAGTTAGAAAATATCATAATGAAGTTTGTCCTTTATCTTAATCCATTCCTTTCATTCCAGGCAGTTATGATCTACTTCAGGTGAATCTCTACTATTTTTAACTTGGATTCATACTTCACTCATTAGACAAAGTTCTGCTAGTTTAAGAACGAATTCTTGCTTAGGCCTGGAAGGTAGGGAATGCTGTCATATGTGGTACCTATGCTTTACATGCATTGGATGAGACTGAATCCCTTCCTCTTCATGAAGTTAAATTCTGCCTAGAAGAAGAGTCTGTCTCTGACCACTGGAGTTCCTGAGGGATTCTCCACAGTCCCTTACACCAGATGTTTCACATAGGGTCAATAACAGTGTGCATTTCATTTCTTAATGCCCACTTCAGGACCCTGATGGCTCAGGTGAAGAAGCACTGAGAAGTCACAGTTGCAATTAAGGTGAATGGATGCTGTGACTGAAGATGCAGATTATTATAAAATGTGACAAAATCCCACGGCCTGGACCCTGGGTAGCTCAGCATTGACTGTTGTCTTTGTGTCTCTGCTGCCTGTCTGTAAAGTGGAATATATTACCTTGTCACTTCGGAGAGGTTTTGTTAAGATAAATTAACCTTCAGGAAGCTCTCATAGCTTTGCATGATGAGCACCATAGGGAAGCCCAGAAGGGGACGAATAATTCTGTCTTCAGCTCAGTGTAAGAGTGGTGTGCATGGGTGAGGCCTAGTAACACACACTGAAAAATAAAAAATAGCAAAATATTGAAAACCTGCTTAACTAACTAATTCACTAGTTAATTAATTTAACTCCATTTTTCCCATACTCAATATGTGGTGGGGGAGGATCTAGAAAAAATCTCTGTGTCATGGTATATTTAAAGACTACACGATTTTGGATATGAAGGGAGGAATTCTTGCTTTGCTGTCTCTTGAGTACTTGATTTGAAACTTTAAAAATAGTCTTTCAGTACAGCTTTTTTATGTATGGTAGAACATTTTATAGCTCTCTCTCTACCATTGTCTCTCTCTACCATTAGACAGCTGGGAGAAAAGCTCACAGAACCTTAAAATGAGACTTTAGGCATGAATCCAAAGGCTTTTTCCTGATTTTTCTTTTATAAGAGAGAAAAAAACAAAAAAACTGATTAAGCATAGTCTGTCATTTGACTTTATGGAAAACATGTGAAACTAAGCTTTTTATAGAGAAAACCTTGATGCGGTTTTACTTTTCTTATAAACCTCTTCCTTTTTATAAATGGATTTGTTTTGGGGTTTTTTTGCCCAGTTGGTTCATACACAGAATAATGTAGAAGTATCTTTGCAGATACATCCATTTTGATACAATCATCATCCACTGATGATATATCCATTTTGACTTAAAAAAGTTTTTGAAACCTGGAGTTCCTAAGTTGCTTAGAATCATATGATTAGAACTTTTTAACAAACCAAACAAACCAAACAAAATAGATGCAAAAATGTTACGGTAGGATTTTATATTGCCTGATTTATGCATATTGACTGCAATTTTTCTGAATTCAATCTTCACTGAAATTTCAGTTTAATTTCCCCCTTTTTTGGCTGTAAGTACCACTGAGGGTGTTGGTCCCAAACAAAATAGAAGTTGGGAGTGTTTCTTGGAAGGAAAGCACATTGGAAAGCAGGACAGTAACTAGGCTGTTTTGTCCATTCTATTTAGAATGCTGTTGGTGAAGAATGTCCTCAACTATCAAAAAAAAAAAAAAAAAAAAAAAGGGGATGGCTGGAAACAATTATCAGTCTGGCCAGATAGAAAACTTAATTCCCTTCTTTGGATAGTGCTAAAGGAAACAACATTCTGTCCATGAAAAAATTATATTTTCTTTTGTGTATAGAGTTGGCTCCAAAATTTGCTTGATTTGTTAAGACCTGTCAGTTTGATGAAGGAAAAAGTGTTCTTATAGGGCTCAAATAGCACGTTTAATTTTCTTAAAGGTATAACAAATGGATATAAATCCTGGTGAATTTATATTTTCACATTCTTTATTTCTCTTTTTTCCCCTGTCTTCACCGGTACAGGCATGTTGGGTATAAGGACACACTGAAAAAGTAGCAAAGAAAGCAGAATAGATGTTACCTTGGGGGTGTTTTCTGGTGGTTTTGGTTTGGATTGTTTTTTGGTTTGGTTTACTGTTCTTTTTTTGGATGGTTGGTTTTTTGTTTTCATTTTTTTTCTTGTTTTTGTCTTTGTTTTTGTGGGTTTTTTTTGGTTTGGGTTTTTTGTGTTGTTGTTGTTGTTTTGGGTGTTTTTTTGGTTTTGTTTGTTTGTTATTTGTTTGTTTGTTTTTTGCTTTTTTTCTTCCAATTTTGAAAGTTTACAATAAATCATGACGGTAGAGAGTAGCATTAGGGAAAAACTGTTTTCTTGCAAGACAAGTTCCTTATTTAGCACTTGAAAATACTTCTGTTGTTTCATAGTATCTGTTATCTGATTGTTTGGTTTTGGAACAAAATATTAGTCAAATAAGTCTTTATGAACAATGCAGCTCTGCAGTCATTTTTGCTATGCTGTAATTTTCAGTTGTCAGTTAAGCTTTCTGAACATCCACAAGTTGTACAAATTTAACCATATTACAGTCTTATGAACTTCTTTCTACAATAACTGTTACATTTCAGAAAAATCTCAGTTCATATCAAGATTAAATTATGACATTGCTGTCTTCATGAAATTTTTAAGGAATTTTGTTTTGTGTTTTTAATCCATGCTATGCCTAGCCCTCTTGTGGACAGTTCTTTAAGGAATGAGAAAGCTGAGGATAGGAACAAATAACTGCAACTTTTCCCAGCAAGCTGGGAAACTGGAAACTGAGACAGTCAGTGCAACTTCCAGACAAGACAGTCTGTGATCATCCAGGACAAGATCACTATTCCTGATTATTTATCCAGGAAAACATGAGGCATGTGCAAATCT
This sequence comes from Sinosuthora webbiana, assembly GCA_013397395.1. NCBI lineage: Eukaryota > Metazoa > Chordata > Aves > Passeriformes > Sylviidae > Sinosuthora > Sinosuthora webbiana. The sequence goes on along the minus strand of VXBN01003324.1, from coordinate 247,831 downwards.
TTTCAGCTAAAGAATTCAATTCCTTTTCGGTATTCCCCAAATGACTTTATGCCGTTTTGTTAATTTTAAAAACAACAAAGAAACAAAACAATGCTTCATAAACCAGTGCAGAGAAGTACATTTAGCTTGAAGAGGGAGAGATCTCTGATTTAATAAGACTGTAATCTTTCATTATGCAGCTGATGAGAGCAAATGTAAGAATTTCAAAATAAAATAGGCTATTTTTGTCAACAATGGATATTGCATATCCCTTTGAGGTAAGCCAATGACAATGCAAAATGCCTACTATAAGGCCTTTTCAACACATTGGAAAACTTCAGAGAGGAAATGATGAAAAACTTTGGCAAAGCTTAAGCTAGCTGCATACAAAATTATTCAATTTTTTTCAGTAAATAAATTTGATTTCATCATTTTAACTACAGGTGTTTCCTTTGCTTTAATTTTTATATAGATCAATGAAACAGCTACCATAGCAGTTTCAGCCTGTGAAAGGAATTTTCTTGAGAGGCAAAAAGCAAGAGTGTCAGAATTTGTCTCTGGGCATTATTTTACCACATTTGCCTGCCTATGAGACAATAGTTTTCAAGTAAATTTGATAACTGGGAGATCCTTCATGATGCAGGACTGAGAAGCCAAGAGGGAACTGGAAGCTCCAGAGATCATTGCAAAATGAGAAAGATTTTCTTTCAAAGGTAGCTGCTAAGCAGAAACCCACCAAAGACTGATTTTCATCTGAGCTTTAGCAGAAAGAAATTGTCCAGTATTTGACATACTCACCTTAGAAACAATCTCTCGCTTTCTCTCTCTCCTCTTCATTATCCAATGAATCAGTAAGAATTTGTTCCACTGTTTTTTCATGCATCTACACTCTACAAAGAAAATTACATCCTTGATATGAAGCATCAGTATGGGTGACATAATTTGCCCCATAGTATCCACCCTGGTGCAATAAATCCATTGTACTAAGTAGGATCCATGGAACAATAGTCCACAGCCTAGAGAGAAGTGCCTTTTTTAATAATCATTAATTAGATATTTACTTTCTTTAACATTCAAAAATATATTTAAAATGGCAAAAACCTGCACTTTTGAATGTTTGAACCTACTTGGGGACACAGTTTAGTAGACTTGGCAGGGCTGGGTTAATGGTTGGACTCGATCATCTTAAAGCCTTTTTCCAATTGTAATAATTTTATAATTAAATGATTCTACTTTAAAGACAAATATTCTTTAACAACTAAATGAACTTTTGATTGGCTAAGTACAAGTATTCATCATCTTCTGTACAGGAAAAGCCTTAAGGACTATTCATGATTCTGCATTTTGACAACACAATTATTAATTAGAAGCTTAAAGACAGAAGTGGATCCATGTTGAAGTGTGAATATGCTTGTGATTAAATGTTAGGATTTGTTGATTGGAAATGATTGACAGGTTACTTTGTTTTTCAGGATGATATATCAGTAAGATTTAATTTGAGCTTTTGTTTTTTGGTTGGTTGGTTTCCTTTTTTTTGTTTTTGGAGAGGTTATGTTTTAGAATCATGACTTGGAATATTGTGAGAGAAAATAGGCCACAAAATAAAGCAAAATGAACTTTATTTGAGCTAATCTATTAAAATAGCTTTCTGTCTTTGTGACATTCCTAATATCTTCTCATTTTCAGTTTGACAAAAAAGCTGATTTAACTAATGGGAGACTTTTTTTACTTCAGTGGCCAAGGGTTCACAGTTTTTCTGGAGGACAGTTTTGATAAACTATATAAAAATTCCATTTGTCTCACTTACTTGGACATTATCAATATGTTTCTTAATATCAAACTCTTTAAAACTATTCTCAGGAGAAAACACACTTATTTAAAAGTAGCATTTCTGGGTTGGTTAGTCAAACTGCTGATGTTTAACATTTGTGTGGTCAGAAGGTTCTGTGTTTTTGGATTATAACGAAAAAACTTTGGGCATGTAAAGGGCTTGGTTAGAACTCTCTTCAAACATTGGATGGACTGGAGGTGCTTAAGGAAAGACTGAGCAGGTCACTTATTGCCATGGTTTAGTTGACTTGAAGGTGTTAGGTCTTACATTAGACTCTATGATTGTAGAGTTCTTTTCCAACCTAATTGATTCTGTGATTCAATGTAACTGGATCAAGAACATTGGTATCTTTTTAATCCCTCTCTTGTTTGTTTGTTTGTTTGTTTGTTTTTTGTTTGGTGTTTTTTTAATTTATTCTTATCTCCATTCTTTAAGGTAAACACAATATTAGTTATCTTAGAAATACCATTTGCAGATAAGTAGTTTTTCCAATGATTTATTTTTCACCTTGATTACTAGCTTGTCATTTTGACAGGGTAAGAAATGAATGACTTGAAATAAAACTTCTGAATCTCTGTAGTTTCTCTCAAATCTTCTCTTTTTTTTTTCATTCTTTTTTTTTTTTAATATATATATATTTCTAAATTTCCTTCTGAATAACTGGGGGATATCTGTGATATGGGAAATACAAACAAACCTACACACAAACCTAACATTTTTGAGCAAGTATGACTGTAAGTGCCCTTTTTTGAAACCTTCTAAAGGATATAATTCAGAAGATGGAAGGGGGGATCTATGAGAGGAGACTGAATTCAGACACAGCATGCTGTGTAACCAAACAAAAGAGTGTTGCCTTTCATTGTTTAATATTCCTAGCAGTAAGGTGGTACCACTTAGGATGATGAAAAGTAACACATGGTGGGGCATATAATTAAGTGAAGCCTGAAGAATAATTATGCTAGTAAAGCTCAGCATAATGAGGAAACAGAGTTGGGGGTTTTTATATCATATTATGACATTAAGTACAAAATAGAAATGTGAAGCTAATGTATCTGTTCAAAAAAAGACCACTTTTACCTTTTGTAGAATACTACCATTCCATATTCCATTTATCTAAAATAAAATTTTATTTAATAAGGGCTTGATACAATTTCAGAAGAAAAACTTGAGAATATTAATTGATCTAAATGGAAACTGGCTCCATCCCTCTGTTGAAATATTTATATTTTCTCTGTAGTCATACAAATAAAATGTCACAATTACTCTGAAAACTGCAATACCAGTTAAAGCCAAGTATCTGAGCTATTTAGATGGACCTAAACTGAATTTTTCAGGATGATCCTGTTCATGAGGGACAGCTCTAGGGTTGCCACAACAGCAGCTTTTTGCTGCCACTCCAGAAGATTACAAGGGAATTTAATTAATACAGCATTTGGAAGAGTGAAAAGATATCTGTCCAAGATAATTCTCTAATTCTGGGACCTAGGTTGTGTTGCAGTGGGCTTTCCTCTGACTATGTGAGATGTATTTTAAAAGGAGAACCAGAAGGTATTTCAAACTTCATCCTTGTTTCTGCCACTGCTCTCTAGGTACAAGGGTTATGAGAGTAACAACTCTTAAGTCATGTTTTACTGGCAGTACTTGTGTCTTTAACGCTCCTCTGAAATAGGAGAGCAACCCAGCTGCATATCCTAAAGGTGTCAGTACTGATATCATTAGGTTTCCAAGACTATCCCAGGTGTGGGCATAAGGTTGGCAGTTTCACAACAGAGTGGGTGATCCTAAATCTGTTTGAGAGTGCAGCTAGACATGAGCTAGGATATCCTAAGGTGCTGTTTAGGCATAAGGCACATATGATTAGGCAACCAATGCACTCATAAGATTTCCATGGTTCTGTCCATTCTTCCATAAAATAAATGCCCAAGAGAAACACATTAATATTTATCTATACTAATATAATCACTTAAAAGGATAAAAAAACATAAGATGGAATATAGATACAGAAATCTATGAAAAATCAAACAAAATATTTATGGAAATAATATTTTCTGCAAAAAAATTGCAGATAATTTTTCTGTTGTTTCTCTCTAGAAATGCATGATATTAAGTTTTGGTAACAGAGGAAAGCTTTGGGGAAATTATTCATCTGTTACTGGGATCAAGTGACTCTCCCTGATGTCTCTCTTAGATTAAAAAAAAAAAAAAAAAAAAAAAAAAAAAAATTTTTCAGAAAGATTTTTATAGGGTTTTGGAAGAAAAAGTTATGTCTTTAAACTTTAAAAAGCTTTGCCTCCTGGTGCTAGCAGAGATGTCATATCATTTGTGTTTCACCATGAATTCAAGGGGTGTCTCGCACTCGTAGTAGTCTGATCCTATAATTTCAGAAGAAGCTGAAGAAACAATTTCAAGTTGGAGAAAAGAAATGAACTTTGATTTCACATCTCTATACAGGCTCCTTCAGAAATTCCCATCTACTGAATTGTTTTAATTGTTTTTAATTGTTTTCAATTACATACACAAGCAGTAAATATGTTTAGTGGTGACTGGTTTGTATTATTACAAAGTAGTGCTAAGAAAATCTGAATTATTGGCATAGTACTTAAAGCAGAAAAAAATAAAATAAAATTTCTTTTGCACCTTGACACCCATCTGATTGAAGATAATTTGAAAAAAAACTTAAAAATTCATTTAAAATTTTCCTTGGTAAACAAAAACAGAGAGAAGGTGGCCAGAGCAAAAAATCACTTAGATCTCTACAAGTAAAAATGTGTGTCACTTATTGTAGGAAAGAAGTTGGCTGACCCTGCTGTTCATGTCTGACAACTTCACCCATAAACATTAGGAAGAAGCAACCTGCCAAGAATGCTCAATTTACATTGCCTACCACATCTTTACAGCTGGAACAGGAGATGCCTAAAAGCTTTATCTTCTTCTTCTTCTTTTTTTTCTTTTTTTTTTTTTTTCTTTCCTTAATAGCAAGGCAAAAGTCTGCTTTCTCTTGAATCTGAAGTAGGACAGTGAATCATTCTAGCTCTTTGTAGTGTAAAGTTGGAGGCATTGCAGAGGGCACTGCTCTGTACTATAAAACCAAAGGGAGCGTTTCAGGTGTAATTCTCTCCAGTGCCGGTCTAAGTACTGCCATGGCAGTTACCACATAATGCACAGCACTGCTGCGCAAGTTGACCCCTGGGGAGCATTTAGTAAATTGTAAAGGACTGTGAAAGCACAAAATAAAGAAAGATGGACTTTTCTTCTGAACTGGTCTCATTTAGCAAGTACTGCAAAGAGCAATAAGGAAGTTAAAAGTTGCCCAGCAGCAGCAACTACCCTTGCTTTACACAAAAAGATGGCTCCATTCTTGTCCTGGAAAACTACAAAGTGATGCTTGCAGAGAAATGCCTTCCACCAGCAGCTCATATGAAGGATCCAGGGCAGAGAGCTGGGTGACTTTAACACTGTGACTAGTGAGGGCTTTTGTGAAATCATACCGATCTATCACTGACCAACAAATAAAATAAAGGGCCAGCCTCCACCCCACCATTATCGTTTCCTAAATTGGTCTGAAATGCCCAGCAAGTATCAGGAAACACCAACAAAGAGTGTGAATTTCTTTCCTCCAGTGAACTATCTGCATGTCAAAATGAAGTTTTATAATGTTTTGACAAAACCCCACAGTCCAGCCAGCTGGTTAAATCCTTTCAGGCACAATTTCGGAGGAGCTCAGCTCTGATCCCTGTTCTGGCATTGACTTTCCCTGCATTGGGAGTGCTGAACAGAATTAGAAATCCTGTATCCAGATTTGAGTTAAATATGTATCCAGATTTGAGTTAAATATGATAACTCTGTCCAAAGAATTCTGGAATTCACAGATAAAAGCTAATGAATTGGTTCTACGTTTAACTTGTCAGTGGTCACTCACTTAAATGGCCTTCTTGCTGTAGCACTGTGTCATTCCTTTTTGTGCCCAGTTCCTCTGAGGGTGATGTTGGAATGTCTGGGTCTAACTGAGGTTTTCTGGCATGGTACTGCCCTTCCTGGGAATGCCATAAGTCAGAGGAACAACATGAAAAAACATTAAGTGATATCCTCAGGCCTGTCAGCTTCAGTCAGTTGCTTCAGTTTGTATCTTGTAGAGACTTAGTATTAAAAAGTACTGGGACCTGCATGATTTCAAAAATTCATTTTATCAGGGACCTTTTTCTTCCAAATTTTGAAAGGATAATGAACAGGCAAGTAGATGCCCAAAAAAAAAAAAAAAAAAGCAAAACTGACTTTTTAAACTATTAACTATAACCTGGTGATTCTCTTATTCTCTTTGAGGCCAGGGTGCAGGTGTGATTTTCTTCCTGTTGCTTTGCAATAGCTAGTTCTAAAAATCTGTCAAGGCTTTTCACAAAACAAATTCTTTGAAAATGTGGTGCTTTTTAAACTTATTTTTATTTATTTATTTTTAGAGCACCAGCCAAGTAAGAACACTTTAACGGCAAACAGCAGGAGCAAGTCCAGACAGTAAATGGTGCACACCAAGCCTTTTCTTATAAATTCTTTCTACCCATCTCCCTCTGCCCCCCTCCCCACTGCAAATAAAGGACTGAAGAAAGGAACAAAAAGCTTACACAGCATCATTTGCATCCCTGCCTTTAGCCAGTCACATTTTCCTAGCTTGGGGAGATATGCATTATTGAAGAATGTCCTGCACTCTCAAGTAAATATGTGCCACTCAAATAAATAACTAGGCACTATGCTCCTCTGTACTCTTGGGCAGTGTTTATAATAACCCACATACATCCCAGTTTGCATTTTTCATCCTTACTTTCATTTTTCATCCTTACTTTCATTTTTAAGGAAAATTTTTAGCAGGTATGTCAGATATACAGAGGCCAATCAGAATGAATTAGCAGATTGTATTAATTGTTGAATCAGTACAGCAGTGTTGTGACAAAGCAATATTCAAATGTGGCTGTCTGCTTTCAGCCATTTATAAGCTAAAGATCTGTACAGCAGCTGGTACTATGAGACTTCGGATGTCTGACCTCAGGTGTTGGGCTTAAAATATTGGATTTGCATTGCATAAAAGTATGGTTAGTTATTATCTAGGACTTAATTAACCAGTATAAACTAATTTAGTAACATCTTCCTTTTATTGCAGCCTGACACAAGGAATCTACAACAATATTTAGTAAATTATACCTTGAGCAATTAACTGCATAATTTCTCTCAGAGATTCTGCTTCCCTAAGTTGTCCCACTAAACATTTTACTGCTTATAAGTTGGGATAATTATAGTGGACTTAACAGTGTCTGAAATTTTAAAACAAATCTTTTGGGGGTGATGTATAATTGCTTTTCCTTTTTATGACTACGTGACAAAGGACAGTCACTTATAATTTCCTTGAATTATGGTTCATTGAACTGATACATTTAAAGTTTTGGTGTATGGCTGCTACTCTGATCTACCAGCAAGGTATAATTGTTTCAAAGTTACATAGCAGAACCTTCCTAATCATATGAGTTGAATATTCCCAAGTTATTTGGTGTTTTAGCAACCTCCATGGACTTCATAAAAGAAATTTAAGGTGAAGCTCTTAACCTTTCATCATATGGTGAAATGGTATCTAGTATATCTGAAGAGGACACTTAAAAATACATATTATTTTTAAAGAATTTTTAATATATTCCAGTTTTGTTTCAGAGACAAAGTCACTCTTTGTATGTATAAATATACATATTCTATAAATATACATATTTCTGTATGTAAATATGTGTATTTATCCAAGGGGAGAAAGTAAGAGGGACTATTCATACTGGGAATTCAGGTGTATTATGCAATATCAGCAAAGCTTTGTTGATATAATCTGCTTTCAAGTCTATAATGCCCCTTGAATATTTGTGAACACCTTGTGTTTGTATTAGCTTGGAAATGTAAAAGACATTATTCAAATTATTCCTGTAGACAGTGTATATCAGAGAAACTCCTGCCTGTAATGGGAGTTGGGCTGTCAGAACAGTCTGTACATTCAAACAGCTTACCTGAGTCATTCACTGTCGTAGGTTACACATGACAATCCCTGTCTTGATTTGTACATTTGGGTTAAAGCAGTCATACTTTAATGTGAAGGATTTGGGATAGTTTCTCTTCTGAACCCAAGGGTTTCAAATGTTCAGTTGTACTCCACAAGGACAATGTGCTAAACAGGTCTGTAGGTTATTTTGGATAAATATAGTTATTATAGTTCTCAGTTAATGAAGATTCTTGCTGTAAGAAATTGTGCAGGAAACAAAAGTGTTTAGAAATTAATTAGGCAGCTTTACTTCATGAATGTCCATTGGTGACTGTTAAATGCACTGGCCTGGACACAACTTCTGCCATTAAAAAAAAAGAAAAAAAGGAGAAGAAGGGAGAAGGGAGGGGGGTGGGAGAAACCTAAGGCTTCTTATTTTTGCAAAGTAGAAAGTTATGTCAGTCCATATTTCAACTGTTTCTTGTAGTTTTTCTTTAACTAACCTCTATTAACCATTGTTAGGCATGTACTGAGTGACCTTTGGTCTGTTCCAGCAAAGTTCCCATTACTTACTTAATGACACATCTCTGAGCCTTTGATACCACAGGACCCAACTTCAACCTCAGAGAGGCCAGACTGGAAATTCGGAATGAAATGTCTTGGAGAATGAGGGAGGCTACTTCCTCAGGGCCCCCTGCCTCTCTCTTACAGAAGCTGGAACTTGTACCATGCATGAGGCAAGGCTACAAAGGTTACCTCCTGATGAGGTCATTGAAAAGCTGATTTCTATTTCTGTCCCTGATACTGCTGCAGAATTTTTGCCTGATGCTAGGCAAGCTGCTTAAAATACACTTTTTAGAGTGCTGACTAATGACCTTTCCCATTTCTCTAAGACCTGCTTTTGGTACTTGGTGGTAGGAGTTCCCCAAATGGCAAAGCATCTGGTGTTGATGGACTGATGTGGAGGCTGCAGTCTTTGGGAGGTGAGATTTGGGCAGGGTGAGCAGGCAGAGCACTCAAGTCTGAGTCAGCCCAGACAGTGAGTTCCCCAAATCAGTGGTTCTTAATCTTGGTGCTTTAGGTACCCAATGTAAAATGAGGATAATATTGCAGTCATACTTTATAGGCAGTTGTAAAACTAAAGGCATTGCCATTCATGAAATATAGTCATGGCCACCACAGAGAAGTCTAAACAATTGGCTTCAAAGGAGAGATTAAATAATGCTGTGCAAACAAGACCTAAGGCCATACTTTACAGAAAAAAAAAAAAAAAAAATAAAAAAAAAAAAAAAAAAAAAAAAAAAAGAGCATCTCATTACTTCGCTGAATGGGACCTGTCCTTTTACAGAGGAAGACTAGTCATGTGTAAGGATTGACCAAGTAATAAAAAAGCACCACACTGAATTAACAATGCAGAGGTGATTTTTCTGCATGTCTGTCATTTACTTTTCTTTTCTGGTGCTGGGGGTGTTTTTAAGATGGCATATATGTTGAATATGCCTACAAGCTAATATAAAAATGAAGTTAACTGTGCTCAAAATTATTATTAAGAAAAATTTGACCTCGCTTATTTTTTTTTTTGTTAATTCTATCCAAAGACAAGATTTTTTTTTAATTGAGGGTCAAGCTCCTAACAGCCAATTTTACCAACAACAAATTATATGGTGGCTGCTGGAGTTGGTAGAATCACAGAGCCACCTGGTGTCCCCAGCCATCTGTCAAAAATTTTTGACGGGTGCACTTCATTAGTTTCAGAGCCACTGACAAAGAAAGTCAGGGGAATGTTCTCCTGATATTTTCTATACATTGCCTGATGTTTTCTAGACAAGCCCTTCTGTAGCCTCAAAATGTACTTCAAAAGAGAAATTAGGACACCCATAGCAAAACAATCATGCCTTTTCACCCAAATGATGGTGCCATACAAAAACGGACACTTTGGGCAAGTGAATCAGAAACAGGAAAAAAGATCTCAGAGAGAAAAGTGTGATGTAGTGTGAGAAGTGTGTGTACATAGATTTAGGATAAATTTCTCAGGTATGCCAACTTGCTGGAAACATTTTTAATCTTTTTTTTTTATTTTCCAAATTGAATTCTGTGAACATTATATCTGATTTTTTTCATGTGATTAACACATATTCAGACCCACAGGATTCTGTATTGCCCTGAAATAGCCAATTAGGAGAGTAAAAAATAGCCTTTACATTTTGGATTTTATTTTTTAAATTTTATTGGACTTTTGGTCAAGTGTGAGCTAATAGGTTTCCAGAGATAAACCAGTTAATTTTCTTCATGTATCATATCGTGTATTGCTTATCTATAAAATGGGACTAGAAAAGTCAGATGCCAAAAAAAAAAAAAAANAAAAAAAAAAAAAGTAAAGAACAAGAAGAAATAAAAATCATTAAATAGTAATCAAAATCATTAAATAGTCATCAACCATGTATTTTTTTCTGATATTCATTATGAAAACATATAGTTCCATCTTAATTTCGTGGATGATTCTAGCTTTTGCTTCAGTGTCTTTTTTTCTTTTAATCTTCATCCTTTTTAAGTCATGATCCCTTAAAACCTTCTGATTATTTTAAAACAAAAATGAACAATCCTTTTTATTTTATATCCTTTGGGAGAGACAGATTGATTTTTTTTTTGTAGGTAAGGGGTAAGGGTTTATTGGATTTACATGTGTGAAGAATTGATGGAAGAAAGCTCAGCTGAAAGAAATGAATTTTATATTTAGTGTCAGCTGAAATAAATGAATTTTGTATTTAGCGTTGAAAGCAATAAAAGGTCATTTCTCACCCAAGCACCTGTGCAAATTCTGTGATCCATATTCACAAACCTCCTCCTGCAGCACAGCAAATTTATTGGTTCTAGTGAGAAAACATTATTGCTAGGATCTTGCAGTCACTGTGAGAACTGATGTCTGGGAGATAGAGCTGATCCCAAAAACCCTCCAAAGACCACCAAATTTGCCTTAAACTGGGAACAGCCTGAATTCCAGATGCTGGAATTACATCTACATGGAAGCAGTATAAGATAAAGCAACTGATGCTGATTAAGGATACACATTGGTTTCTTCGTAAGGTTTGTTATCTACAGTCTTTTTTTGTGTGCTTTATTTCTTCTGAGCTTGAAATTTGACATGTAAGTTCTTAAGACAGAAGTTTATACTGAGATTTTTTTTTCTTTTATCTTTTTTTTTCAATTTTATCTTTTTTCTGAGTATAAAGAGAAAAAGAAGAGTCATTGCCTTTTGTCGCTTTCTCATTTAATCTCAACACAATTAGTGGTACTGGTTAGAAATGAAGTAGCTTAAATAACAAAGTCCTTGGTTCTTAGCTGTGGATTACATCAGTCCAAGAAAAACTTGCTGCACTTTTTCACATTAAGGAGAGTTGCAAAGTGGACTATATACTTAAGATTTTTTATATAGAGTGAGTTACTAATTTCACACAGTTCATGATAATGAAATAAATCAAGGTTCTTTTAAGGTACAGAGGTATAAAGATTGTGGGTTTAGTTCAAAATGAACAAAAGACAGTGTGCAGCACATTGAGGTCCCAGATTTGAGGAACCTACACAAATGTGTATTGAGACTTGCATTGCACAGTGTTGCCCAGTTTCAGAAATAACTGCATATGGACATGCACAGCATCCATACCCTGTATCTCTCTTTAGCTGGCTGTGGTGTTAAACATGCAGAAACAAATAGGCAAGAGTAGTAAACAGTCTTAACTCCAGTAAAACTATTATGGCAGAGTCATTTTGCCTGATACAGGTACTAAGAAAGGATTGCAGTTACAGGTAGGTAGGTAGATAGGTAAGTATATAGCTTTTGAAATAAATGTGCTACTAACTAAAAAAAAAAAGCTTCAGAAATTAATGTTGTTAAGTACACAGAAAAAGTGTCAGTCCTCTTGGTAAGGAAGGTTATGCTAAAGAAATTTCCCCTGTGTATATTCATAAGAGTGTTGGTACTTCAGAAAAAGACTGTTGAAGTGATGAAGAGTAATGTTGGTATAAATCCATATCCCATGTTTTACGTTCTTATCAATATCTAACTTGAAATCTCACATTTACAAAACTCACGTATTCCCTATTTCTCAGAGGCAGAAAATTACCTTTTGTTACTGACTGACAGAGGACTTGAGCTCCCCACTTTTATTCTTCTGAATAAATTGGATGTTCAAGACGAAAAATAGTGGGATAAATATTCTCCATTGTCTCGTAATGATTGCCTGATGGCTTTTTTTGTTTTGGGGGGTTTTGTTTATTTTGATTTGTTTAAGGTTTATGTGTGTGAGAGAAAGTCAAAAGATTAATTTTTATAACTGCCAACTGTTCAAATTAAGCCAGGATTCTGCTCTTCCTCTCTTCTATTCTTCAGCTGGAATTCATCTGTCATGTTCAACGGTGAAATATGCACCAGAGTGAAATCCCATGCAGTCTTTCAGAACTGTCTTGGTTTTGCAGTGCTAATACTACAACACCTTTGTTTTATTCAGTAAAGTAAGCAGATATACATCATGTACTTATGGGAAATAGATCTACTGGGCAGGAATATGGGGGGTTTATAACCATTTTTTCAAGCTGTAACTGTGCTGTGAATGTGGTGACACAGCTAGTTTGACAGCATCACCGCTTTAAACCTTTTAACATCATTGCAGGGTATATTAACATACCCAGCTTTGCCATAAAGGAGAGGATCACACTCAAACCCTGAAGTAATATAGCAAGTGATTCAACAAACATCAGCAGCAGCTAACCACTGACCCACCCTCTGCCTGGGGTAAGCATTTCTAGCCAGTGAACTTCACTTACCTTCTTCCTAAGAAAGCAATTGATTATGAAAGAAGGAGAGTTTTATATACTAATGGTGGACTTGAAATTATATTAGAAGTACAAATTTGATTTTGTAATGATGTGGCATTCATTACCCCCCCAAGTACTCCGGAAGTTCAGAAGCATACTATGATTCAGCATATTTTGTCATAACACTAATACGTACCATGGCATGCTTTAGCTTAATGTTTTTTGCCTTAGATTTTCTAGACTGACTTTTCAGAGTGAAGAGTAGGCATTTTCTCCTGCCTGGCATAAGCAGATGTTCATGTGTGTACTTATGTATTGTAGTTCTGTTAGTATTCTTTTCTTGGAAAAAAATGAGCCTTGTATGCATTTGTGACTTAATTATTGTTGGGGAAGATGAATCAGGGAAACCTTATAAATATGATTGTTTAGCAAAAGATTCTGAAAGTATGGAACCTATAATCAAAATAGAAATGGAAGCTTACTTTGAGCTGTAGGATACTGAGTCTTAGTTACTATATAACCTGAAAACAATAGCCTAGCCAGCTGAAGAGGAATCCCTCTTGATTAAACAATACCTTTCTGCTGGCTAAGGGATCCAAAGGTCGATGTAGCAAAACAGAAAAGTCTAAAGAGTAGTTTTTAGAGTTTAAAATATAACACAGTATGGTAATGTAGTAGTTCTTATAGGCTATATGTAGATTCTATAGGATTTTGTGTCTTGTATTGGTTGGTCACTGTAAATTAGAATATTCATCACAAAAGGAGATATAATGCATTGTAACAAGGATCTCACTCTCTTACTTCTGCTCTTACCTCCGCTCTTACCTCCGCTCTAACCTCTGCTCTCTAGTCTCTCTCTATTCTCTTACCTGCTCGTACCTCCTCTCTATGTTCCACTCTCTTACTGGCTCTTACCTGCTCTCCCTATTCTCTGCTCTCTGACCGTTGCTGCCTTGCTCCCCCACTTCCCTTCTCTCATAACTATTACCTCCTTGCTCTTTCCCTCGTTCTGTCTGGGACTTCCCTTCAGCCGAGGCTGGTGGCTGAAGGCGAGACCCTCTTTACCCACAACCCTTGCAATAAAACCACGTATTCTAGAATATCTCAGGTCAGCAGAATTCCTTCTCCCTGCCGTTCACGGAAAGATTTCTTACAAATTATATTTTGAATGTAATAATTTTCTGAAAAATATCATTCCACTCAATATATTTTCAAGAATTCATCTAAAGACACGAGCCATTTAAATTTCTGTCCAGTAAATGTCTGTTTTATACTTGTATATGGATGAGACTATAGGATTTACCTTCATAAGCTTTGCAACAATGTGTTTTCATAATAATAATAAATGCTGGCAAAATAGTGTGAATTTTATTTCAGAGAGGATTGAATCTCCATGTATGCTTAAAATCACAGGAGCTGCTTACAGGGTGCCAAGAATATATACTTTGGAATCAGTCCTATTACTAGAACTAAAGCACTGCTGGTGAAATAAGAACTGAGCATATGGTGATTATGCAGAGCTGTAGTGAAAAACCACAGTGAGTACAACATTTTTGAGCTGTTACTACTTAAACTCTTCATGACTCTAAAAACAGCAAGAACCATCACCACTTTAGGTCAATATATCAGAGGAAATGAGCAATACCAACTGAAGTCTTAGTAGTCTCTTACAGTGGAACACTGAATGTTGGTAGACACCAACAATTTAATTATTTTCTTTCCTGAATCTGAAAGAAAAACTAGAAGGATTCCTAAAGACTGCTAATTCCAGCAACTATGTCCAAGGAGTATAGTGATGTGTTGTATCTAATTATGTTTTTCCAGTTTATTCTGGGCTGCTTCTCTATTCAGAAATGGCATTGAATAACCTCCTCAGGCAATTTATTCTGCTTCCTATCCTTTATTGTAAAAAATTTTTGTGATTACATATATATAAAAATTTATAAATTTAACTTCCTTCCTTTGAATGACCCCAATTCTGTTTTGTTCTGTGCTTGCTGACACAAAGAAGGAATTTGCCCCATCCTCTTCATCAACAGAAAGTATCGGTATTCTGTGTCCAGAACTTCATGGTTTTCCACCCTGTCTCATACAAGCCTGACTTGTTTATCAGTGAGAGTTTGCTTGGAATATTCATTTATTCTTTTTTTATTCGTGCATAGGTCTTCTGTTTGTTACTGGAAAGCTATGCTTTATAACTCTATATATGGTCTTTCTAACATGACCTCAATACTGCCCAAGAAAATTCTTTGAAATTATATTCCCATAACTAATCTTTAATTTTGTTTTAGAAGAATTTATAACCTGGTAGTGCAGCAAACATGATGTTGCCATTGAAAATAACAGACCACATTAAGCTCACAGCACTGTTGGAGTCCAGGGCATCCCTCTGGGCACTCTGGAAAGTCACAGACCTCGGCAGAGAGGTTTGGGACCCAAGCAAGAGGGTTTGAGATCTGTACAAGAGAGTTTGAATCCTGGACAGGGAGGTGTGGAGCTGGTCCAGGGGCGTTGGACACCCTGGCACAGAGCCCAGAGAGACACAGCCTTTGACTTCAGTCCTTGGAAAAAAGCTTCTAACACTGAGAGAAGAATTACAAGTCACAAAAGTGTGACAGACAGTAGTGTGTCACAGGGTGGAAAATTTTGTAGTTTTAGGGTTCTTAGTATGTAGGTGCATGGGGGACAAGATAGAGTATTTAGGGTAGTGCCCTGAGTCCTTCCTTCTTCTCCCCTGGCCTCCATCTTCTGGTGACGGTGGCACAAAGTAGTTAAAGGAGATTGAGTCAGAGTAGAGTTGACCCTTTTAGTATAGGTAATAGGCATTGGCACATAATTATAAATAAGATGTACGTAGTTATCTGTATGAAAGGTAGTGACCTCCCATTGAGGAGTGGAGTCGTCCTGTGTGTGAGCAGCAGAACAGACCTCGGCCAGGCACAGAGAACATTGTAAGATAAGAAAATAATAAAAAACGTGAGAAATCAAGAAAACTAAGACCTTGAAGACTCTCTTTCTTATGTCTGGCTCAGAGCCTCTCAGAGGGCAAAAGACTCTCTCAAACCACCACCTGAATCTCAGGAAAAAGAAAAACCAAACCCAAGACAGCACATGCTTCAGTGTTTGTTGGACAATATTTGTATTTATCTGGGACGTTCTGGAGCCACGTTTTAGTTTGTGTATCTAAAAATAATTCTCTAATGACTGGGAGACTCTTACATCTTAAACTTTTGTACAAATCTATGGTGTATAGATGTTACTAAGACACAAAAATATACATACCTTTAACACACATTTACGTACATAAAACATAGAAGTTATAATAATAAGCACTTATTCTGTCAAAGGAGTGACCCCTGATCCTGGGTAAAAATGCTGTGTGGAGAAGTATGGGCATGACTTTGTAAAAGGAGCAGAGAAGGGTAGGTGGGTAGGGATGTAATAATAATTCTGTGGTTATTGTGTTAAGATTTAATCAGACTAACAATATAATTCTTGGGTATGTTCCTTTTGCCTGTAGAAGATTTTGAGTCTAATTAACCAGTAAAAAAAAACCCCAGAACCTTGTCTAACTTGGTGCAAAAAATCGATAATAAAATACATATAAGGCTAGGTCTTTCTAACTTGTAAGCAGTTTCAAAGTATACTTCTCACCAATATTTTTATATTAGTCGTTCATTCGTTAATGAAAAGCAAGGAACACTTATTGGTTACTTAAAGCAAGCTAGTGAAAGTAAGAAAAAAGTCTTTTACATGTGAAAAGTTTTTCAAAGATCTGAGCCACTTTTCAGAACCACGAAATTGAAATTTAAAGATCAAATCATTGCAAGAATGCAAAGTGTTTTGTGTTCGTGTATATAAAGTATTTTATTTCATGGTTCATTAAAAATCAAGGCTGTGCCCACACTTACTAATTGCAGCGTTCTCTTGTTGGTTCTGTTTGGAAAGGATGCTGATTGCTTTAGCACATACAGGATCCAGATTAATTTATTTCTTGAAGGGAGAGCTGAGTAGAATTACCAATTATCTTTTCGTAAATATTTGGTATATTAGACATTTACTTTTAACTTTGAAATTGCTGTTTGTTGTTTATCTTTGAGGTTTGGAAGCCCCTCTTACTGAAGTAAAAACACGACAGATGAGCAGTGTCACATTCAATTGAATGATAATTTTTTGTGTGTTTTGTGAATGGGGAAACTATAAGACTACTTCTTGGCTCTGCTGCAACGGAGGCTGGAAAAGGAGAAAGACAATGTCAGACTGGGTGACTGCTCTCCTTTCCTGTTGTGTTATGTTGTACATTAGGGCAGACCTTTTCCTAGTAAATACTCCCATAGCATTACAGTACCTAATACATATTCTGATAACAACATTTGATGATTTAACTTTATGAGAAATGCTCTTCTAAGAATTAAATTATTGCAGGAAAGTTTGAGAGAAAAGGGTGTCAGAAGCATGGAAAAGAGCAGCCTTCCCAGGTTTACTTATACAGGTACATGATCTCCAAAAACTGTGGTGTATATAGCAGATACAGGTTCACTGTGCTGATCTTTTTGTCGTTACTGATCAAATACTGAAGCAGTTTGATTACTTCAATCCCTGCAACATGGTATTAGCTACTTCAAAGCTATACTCTTTTTGTTGTGCGGAATATGCACTGAAGTAAAAGCTTCTGACACAATATAAAAACAAAACTGTGCTAACTTTCATGTACTAAACACAATAAAACTCATCTCTAACTTCAGAAGACCTCACTGTAAATGTGCTGTCAAAGTTACAATTTGAAAATCCCTTTATAATCACTAGAAACAGAATATAATTTAAATATTTGCTTTAAGATGAATTACGTCTTTGACTCCATTGATCATGGACTGACTTCTAATGCTTCCAAAAGAAAGCTTAAGGTGAGTAGTTCAGATATAGATTTCGGGTTGAATATTTCTACATTAATCAGAGAGCCCATTACACTCAAAATATTATATTGACAAAACAGAAACATACCTTACATGCAAAGCTACGAATTTACTTTTAGTGTCATTGAAATCGTAAAAGCCTAATGAAATAAATGTTAGTGCAGATCTAATTATTTTATGGAAAACAAATGAGAAAGAAAATGAAGAAACTGTTACAGAAAACAGCTTAACAACAAAAAATAAGTATAATACAATTTAAAAATTTGTATGCATTTTTTTCTAGTACCTATTTAATTTCTCTGCTCTTACACTTATCCATCTGGAACCCTCTGAATCATAAGGTGAACAACTTCAGTCTGACTGATGGTGGAAGGAGGACTTATTTAAAAGGATCTGACAGTGTCCCAAACTCTTCAGCAGGAAGTGAGTGATGATATTGTTTTTTTTTTCCCCACAGAAAAAGTTTGAAATCAATCACAATTGGTGTCCTTTTCCTCACTATAGGGTCCACATGGGGCTAATTAGTAACATTCTTTACACCCTTGTCTTCCTTGGTCTGCAAGTCTGTGTCACACTGAAATTTCCTGTATACAGTGTGGGTTAGATATGTCCAGTACTTATTTTCTATTCTCTTTGTCACTCTTGCATTTGTTCTACCCAGCTCCCATGGTTGCATTTCTTTACTGGCCTTTTGGTGAGGAGTCTTCAATATCAACCTCTCTCTTACCATCCCTGCCCACTTCAAGGGCTCTGCTGTCATACTAGGTCTGTGTTTCTCTACATTGCATCATCATTGCTGCAGTTTTGAATAATCTAGTTTACCCAGAATTGCTGTTTGTTAACACTATATATATAAAAATTCTGGTATTACCATAGAAAAGTAAGAAATAAAATTACATATCTACGTGTTCATTGGAGAAATTTCTGTTGCAGATAAATATGCCAAAACAAAGCTCCAGGAGACAAAACCCAAGTTTGGACAAAGCGTGTCAGAGGGATCTCAGCCCTGAGGACTTTGAGCATCAGTACCCAGCTCACAGACGCGGCAGAATTGCTTTCCTTGGCTATAGGATGCAAGACTTCCCAGAAATGCTACTGGAAGCAATAGCAGGAGGACCATGATCATTAGAAGGACAGCATTTGTCTACATGAGTCACTAGGATCTGTGACATTGAGAGTAATGAGGATGTCAAGATTCTACCTGGGATTTTCAGAAATGGATTTTCCTACTCTATAAACAGTATGAGTAGTTTGTAATGAGATGCTGCACTATGAGAAACTGATGATGATTTCTATTTTCTTCTCTAGTTGCTGAGATTCTCATTGCACAGATTGGACAGTATTAGCTCCCTTCAGCCATGCTTCCCTGCTAAAAGACACCATGACTATTTCCAATAGTTTGAATATGAAGGAACATAAAAAAGGACCCTTTAAAGTGTGATGAAAAGATGTGGGAAATGTGGGGGTCAAATTGATAAAGTTCAGTATAAGCCCAGTTGAAATCTTGAAAAGTTGTTTAGCTGGTTTACATGGATCCATACATGGTTCTACCCCAGTTTTGAATGAGGAAAACAAAATGATTCTGAGCTCTATAGAGAACAATAATACCTTATTGTGACAGGCAATTATAAAGTGAGCTTCAGAAAGGATTCATGTAAAAGGGGGAAAATGAGATGTTTTTCAAGAACCCTTCCCAAGTAGATTGATTCAATGAGATTGATTCAAAGGAGACTTCTGTTGAGATCCCTTTTTTCCTCCTCCCCCCACAAAATCTGCACGAGCAGGATTTTGTGGAAATAGGAGTCCCAAAGGACTGCAGAAGGGAAAGAGCTAGAGTAGACATTTATGGATGAAGAGATGGTGTAGCAGGAGCAAAAGCAAAAGCCATTAAACTGCTGCAGTGTGCTATCATTAAAAGGACATAAGACCCTTTTAGCATGTTCCTGACCTGCTCAGCAAGGATATTACACAGCAAGAGGTAGTGCATTACAGCCAGCAGCTGAAGGAGGCTGACACACAGCAGCTGCTGCAGGATGCTGGCAGCTGTGGGTGGGTCCACTGATCCGTTGTAACAAAGTAAAATTCAGAAGATGTTTGCCAAAATTTCATTCATAATCAATTAAAAAATCTCTTTGTGACACACAATGGAAAACTTTAGAAAATAATTAAAAACATTAAAATTAGGGAGATAGGTCTTTATGTCATGGTAAATCAGATGCCAGGTAGTGTATTTTGACTTTACAGAAAGAAAGCAACATGGAGCTTGAACTACCATTCTACCAGGGGGCTACCCTGATGCCATTCAACCCTCTTATGTGTTCAAGGTGGTTTTTAGTGCTTTTCTAAATATCTTGATGTGAGTATTTGTGGAGGAATGATTACTAGAAACTGGTACAATTTAGAAATGTGTAGGGGTGAAAAAAGAAGCACAGAATTAGGATGATGCTTCTACCAGCCTCCTATGTAAGCAATTATAATGCAAAAAGCTATCTTTAAAGCAATTTAAAGTCTTTAATTGAAGTTTTTATCTACTGTCTAGTTAGAACAACTGCAGTAACATAAATGGGTTTCTTTGCCACATTTAGTATGATTTCTACCCCATATGAAATCCAATTTGAGTCAGAAAAAGGTGATGCCCTTTCTAAAATGTGCTGGATTTTTCTTTGGTAATTTTTTTTTTTTTTTTTTAAATTTAATCATCCCAGTTAATATTCATAAAAGAAATAAATGAGTTACTAAACTGTACTTGTTAGTAAAATAGAAGACAGCACAATTCTTAGCTATTCACTCTACAGACTTGATGCAGAAAATAAAGGCAATTTTACTAATTATTTTCCTTATTTTCATTAGATTTTCATATGTTATTATGAAGAAGGTACAATACCAAAAGATTCTCTTTAAAAACAGTTTTTCTAAAAAAATGAAATGTATTCAATTCTTCTGAAAATGTTTACTTATGAAAATTGTGAAATTTGTAAGCAAATTAATGTCCTCCACATTTCCTACATTTAAAATTAAGGGATAAATGAACACATACAGGTTTAATGAATTTTGTTAAATTTCACTGCAATGGCAATGCATTGGCTCAGTTACAGTTAAATCTGTGAACAGACATTATGTTAATGAAATCATTAGAGCTCTGTTCTTTGAAATGTTACTTGAAAAGCTGTTCCACAAAGCTCTTCACATTGTGAGAATAAGAAAAAGCCTTAAAATATTCACCCTCAGACATAAAGGACTGTGAAGGAGATAATGCAAGAGGCAGATACGAGAACTCTGTTTACTTCTAAAAGTCTAGGTTCAGAATGGCATTAAGTGGCCAGCAAAAACATTTGGGATGGTTTCATCACAAAGTCCAAATGAAACATAAATACATTTACAAATTTGATGATTTTAATTTTATTATTATTATTATTATTGTACACCAACCTGTGTTTGGTTCCCTTCCAAAATAATCTTGTTCTGATACCTTCCATTCTGTCACCAAATTTATTCCATTTATGTTAAGAGTTTGTTATTTTAAAAAACCCTGTAACTATAATGTCTTTACAATATAGAACATATACTTCAACCTGCCACCTTTGTGTACAAAAATCATGACTTCTTGTCTTTAGAAATGCACAAAAGTTCTACTCAGAAATGTGTGCTCAGTTTTGACATTTTACCTCTACACTTCTGAGTATTTGACTGTCATGCTCAATTCCTTCATCAGCCCTAGGACTAAAAAATTCCTGATTTTTCAGTCAGACACAAAAGCAGAACTCTTTCCCATAAAAGTAAAGCAAAAATAATCTTGAGATTTCAAAACTGAACAAGTTACTTAATATTTTCAGTGTTTCCTTCTCATTTGCTCAGCAGCTTATGGTACATGCGTGTCCTCATTTCTTATACTTGAGTCCTAAACAGCTGCTTTTTGTTGGTTATTCAAACTCAGCCGAGCACCAGAATTTTTCTGTTGAAGTTACAGAGAAGATATCGTGATATATACTGTGGTTGCACAAAAGGTACCATGGATAAGACTGGATTATTTCCCTTGAACTGCAAAAATGCACATAAGGTAAGAACATAACATATATTGTAGTGGTATGTACTTGTTTATGTAATTAAGTGGTTTCAACTTTGTTATTGAAGGAAAGCTGCAAAAATCTGCACAAGAGACTTGTTTTACTGCTGTATCTTTTTTCCACCCCCACCCCAAGTTGCTTCTTAAAAAAGGAATGAAGGAATCATGACAAGTTGTTGTGAGACAATTTGTTCTCTTGAAACTCTGGAGGCAAGTCTTTACGACTTTGGAGAGCCACAGTATCAGAAATGTTTTCTTAACAATTCTTACTCAGCATGGACAATCTGATCTTTGCCCATTACAGAGTCAATAAACCAGTTTCATGCTACAACTTATCTTGACTTTCACTAAGTGAAATTGAAGTTCAATCAACCATTAAGTTTTTTGATTGCAATCTTTTTTACTAACCTTACCCAAACAGAAGCTGGAGACCAAACAAATGCAAATATATGTTTATTAACTAAAGTACAGGAATTTTAGTATTCCAGTCTGTCCTAGGTGCTCCTTCAGTTTTCTTCCATCAGGGTCTGAAGCATAGGGAACTTATACACACCTGCCATACATACTCCTTCATTTTGGTTTCTCCAAAGCCAGCAGGAATCTGCAGCATTGCAAAGCAACCTGCATTGTGAGTTATGACCGGTCTGTCCTTGCTCTTTGTTGTGCTGCATAAGAGAGTCTGCCATGGGGCTGTGTCTTATGATTTCGAGGACATGAAGATGTCATCCAAAAGGGAGGAACTTCAGACTTGTAGAGGGATTGTATGACTACATCTAAGAACATATCAATATTTCTTCCTAGGTTGTTGTGTGTCACAGCTTTTTTTTTTTTTCCTTTTTTCAGTAAACATCCTAATGTCTTATTAAAATAAGTGAGGACTGCATTTTGTTCACAGTTATGTAAAACAGGACCCACATTTACTAGCTCAGATGAGGTTTTAGGAAATTAGCTTTTTGCACTCAGGTGTATTTTTTAATAAGTGGAAATGTGTAGGCTGAAAGTGTAGCAGGAATATAAAATGCTATGTGCAGATAAGCAGACCAGACTGTGATTCTTACAAGATTCAACAACCTCAGCTGTGCAGCTTCTTCACTCACTGTGGTTGTTACAGGTGAACAGCCAATGGCAAAATTTGACCCAGTAGTTCACCCTTTCTGCAAAATCTATATTCCTATTCCTACTATATGTGTGCTTACCTTTCTTTTCCTAACATCTCAGTACAGTATTATATTACAGATGGGTACTTATAGGAACATAGGGTAGTGTGATATTGGCAGCAGCACACTGTGTGCAGCCAGCATAGCCCTGGTGAGTCATGGCAACAGTCAATCAATACCGTAAATTGCAGTTCTTAACATTGTAACCATGCTGTCACATACTCTTCTGTAGTTCTGTCAATGCTTGTCTTATGCTCCCAAATGCATGAACTCTTCTCTACTACAAAATACATAGAAACCAATGAAAAACATACTGGTATCATTCACTGGATATAAACTCAATAAAAATAAACCAGAAGTAATAGAGTTACCTTTTATGTCTTCCCCTGAAGCCCTTCTGGAGTGGCACAAAAACTGCACAAGGAACAGAATTCTCTCAAATTTTTGTACAGATTTAAACTGTGATATTCTCTTTTTCTCTGCAGCACAGGAGTGGAAAACCATAACTTTGAGTATCTTCAACTGATGTTTTTTCAAAACAGAGAGTAGAGGACAGATAAGTGGAAAGCTTATCATGGTATAAGGCAGCTCTGAGCAGAGATATGTTGCTCATTGCTCTCAGAAAGAGGCAATATATACTTCCTGTTAGTGTTTATTAGGGTGTTTACAGACCCATGTTTAAATGATTATTTAATTTTTAGTACTGGTTTGTTGGGGAAGATGAATCAGGGAAACCTTATAAATATGATTGTTTAGCAAAAGATTCTATACGATTTTGTCTTGTATTGGTTGGTCACTGTAAATTAGAATATTCATCACAAAAGAAGATATAATGCATTGTAACAAGGATACCTGCTCTCTTACCTCCGCTTTCTTACCTCTTGGCTCTTACCTGCTCTCTCTATTCTCTGCTCTCTGACCCCTGCCACCTTACTCCCCTGCTTCCCTTCTCTCATAACTATTACCTCCTTGCTCTTCCTCTCGCTCTGTCTGGGACTTCCCTTCAGCCGAGGCTGGTGGCTGAAGGCAAGACCCTCTTTACCCACGACCCTTGCACTAAAACCACGTATTCTAGAATATCTCAGGTCAGCAGAATTCCTTCTCCCTGCGGTCCACGGAAGGATTTCCTACACTGGTTAGCTAGAGAATAGAACTGCTAGTGCAGTTCCAGCACCTGCAGCACTTCTGATGTTGGTGAATCCATGGATATTCAACTTTTGGGGGTCCCAGTTTTCAAAATTAGGAGTTTCCACTAGATACAGGACTAATTACAGCAGCATTTTATTGCTGTGGTTCTTAGGCATCTCAGTTTAATTGAGCCATGAACCCACTTCTGATCCATGCAGAAACTTAAGCCTTACTGTATTAAAGGTGTTTATTAATTATATCTGATAATTTATTGCTAGTTATTACCTGTTGAGTTCAATTGTGGACTCGATACTTGAATGAAATATAGATATGTTTAATCATTGATTGTTGCAATATGAGATATGTTTTATGAGAATTGGACAGAGAAGTAGTAGTTTGACTCTCCTTTCAGAGCGTAAGCCACCAATTATTTTTTCTCTAACTAAATTAGCACAATGAAAGAACCCTCAGTACCCTCAGTAAATACATCTCTCTCAGGCTGCTATTCTGCCTCCTTGGAGTTAGCTCCTGGTCTTGAAATGAGAAACCCTGAGCTTAGCTCCTTTTCCTTTTAGCAGTCACTATGATGAGCATAAATAAATGCCTCTTTCATTTTGTTTTAATGTCTATTAAGTATAGCTAATGATCTTCAACCCCATTCAGCAGAGTGGATTAATAAACATATATGTGAGAGCCTACACTGTAGAGTTATATAATTTTATTATTTTGGAGAAGTTATTATTTGTTATTATTTTGGAGAAGTTATATATCCAAAGACCAAAAAAAAAAAATAAAAGCAACTGCCAAAGAGTTAAATGTGAGGAAAAGAAATTCTTCTTTTCCTGGATCTTTGCACAAAGCATCTGTATATTATCATGTCCTGTTGAAGTGAAAGGCAAAATTCTCATGGGCTATAAGGTACATAGGATTTATCTCATGGCTTCTAACATAACAGGAGAGTTCACAGATCTAACCTAATGCTGAAGTCTAAAGCCCTAGTGAAACTAGAGGAGCAGCCTGCAGCTACCCTTGTTTAAAGAAAAAAGTAGGGAAAGGGAAAAAAAAGACAAAAGAAGAATGACAAACAAGAAGATATACTCAGAATGGACAAAAGGAGAGTGGCCCAAAGATCCTGCTCAAAAGATTCAGGCTGTTCACAATACAGCTATAAATTGCTGAAAGATAGTCTTTCTTGTGAGTTGTCTTGTACTTGCCACTTCTTACTGAGCTGGAAATACCCTAAGGACAGCCTTTCATCTGTTGAAGCGTTTTGTCATTTCTGTACCTGGGAGTCAGAGAGGGAAATATGCAGCAACAAAGCAGTCATTACAGATTCCAGTAATAACAATAATAATAGTAATATTAAAGAATTCCTGTGGAAAAGCTCTCTTTGGATGACTTGTTCACATTATGCACTGTAACCCCCTAAAGAAACTGCAAATATTGTAGTACTGTATTCTATTGTCACTGAACTTTGTGTCTCAGAAAGTACCATGCCATAGGACAAGGTTTTTAGCTGTAGGCTTGCTCTTTAATATGACATCTTTTTCTTTTAATCTAAATTTCCAAATTCTGCTCAAAAAAATGCTTCCAGGGGTGCAGGCAATATAGATGTATTGTTTCTATTTATATAGAGAAAAGATTAATACTTGGGTTGACATGTATAATGCACCCCTTCCAGCAAAGCAGGGTTAGTAATGTACCTTTCCATCAGTCAATGGAAATAAAAGACACAAAGACCAAGCATCAACCAGAAATGTGATAGGGACTGTGTAAGCATTCTCTTTTGGGCTATTGCCCAGGCCTTCAGGCAGCTCTTGTGAGTGTGGAAGAGCAGATAGGACCATAACCCCACATCTTGTCCCATATCAGGCAATGCACAACACTTGTTCTCAGTTTAGGGAGAGTAAATGGAAAAAAGAAAGTTATCACCCATATCTTTCTTATGGCAGGGAAGAAACTTGACAATGTAATATTTGCTGAGGTCATTTGAAAAATCTTGAGGAGAGTTGAAAATCAAAGACACAAAGTCTCTGTCGCCAGGCTAGCTGCATCACCGGTCTGCATCTGGTTTATTCTGATGTTTCATGAACTAGAGCTTAGAGAAGAGTCAATGGACTATTTGTAAGGTATCCACGAAGGATGTCTGAGTGTCAGTATAGCTCAAATTAGCTGTTTCTAAGAGAATGATCTTTTTGTAGCTGGAACAGCTGCATTACTTGAAAGCTGAATTAAAATTGTGTAGCACATTTTAAAATATTCACACCATGTGACTTTGCGCCACACACTCATGAAGGTATGTGGTCTATTGTAATTCAAAGAATTACAGTAAGAATTTCCAAATCATTTGGCAGGGTAGTGCACTGTAACTGTGCATAGCATGTAAAGTAGGAATACCTAAATGATATTCAGCTCCTACTGTGTGTTGCTGCCTATTAAGAAGTAGTTTTATAAAGAACAAGCATATAATTTCAGATAATTTCTGACTCCTGAGAGCATTACAGACCTTTTGACTAATTCAAGTGACCTTTTCCATTTGATCCACAAGTAGGCAGATAATAAACAATATAATGCCATGGGTCCTAGAGACTAGAAAAGAGATACTTTGTCAACATGTAGAATCCAAACTCATCCATGAGATGCTCAGACTTTTTTTTCAGATCAACTCATTCATTCCTGGACAGAATAATTTGACCCTGAGAATAAAAATAAAATTGTACAGAAGTTTGTTTATTTTGAGTTGGTTGGTTGGTTTTGGTTTTACTCATTTCAAATAATTTAATCTTTCTTTCCAACCCAGCTTTCCTTCACAGGTCATGCTCTTGTGTTGGCCAAAGAATAGTGTACAATTTTCTTGATTTCATACATGGTAGACAAAGTAGGAGGCTGAGAAATAGCTCTGTTTTACTAATGTCATTGTACTGACCTTTTCCACAGTAAGAATTAGTAGCCTGAAAAGCTAATGCTGTTTTTAGCCAAATGCCTAAGGATCCTCATTTAATACATGCTTTATTCTAAGTTTTGCTTAATCAACAACAATTTAATGGTAACAGGGCAAAAAATTAATTTTTAGTAAAATATATCTGTATTATACAACAATTTACATAACTAAAGGTCCCAGTTTTGAGACTGGAGAGTAACTTTCCATGCTCCTTTATAAGGAAAATTTCTTGTCCCCAGTCAGGGATGATCAGAAGTGGGAGAGTGGGATGGTGCCACTTTTTCTCCACCACTGTCTACTCTTCTCTTGTCAAACTGCTCACCTTAGTACACCACGTTCACTTAACTCTTGACATTTTTTCACAGAAGAGAGAAAATATTTTTCTCAAGAAGGTCAGTTTCCTGAAGTAGTAATTGTTTTTATAACAATACCAAAGACACAATACTTTTGTGTCTTTGCTTCATAGACTAATCTGTAAGAGATAATGGGTGAAAGTTCCAAGAAATCCTATTTCACCACACATTGGTATAAATACATGTTTACACCAGTCCCAAAAGTAGAATTTCAGCGTATTCTTTTCAAAAGTTTGATTTGAAGGTCAATTCAGTAATGTTCATTTGCTTAAGGTTTTTTTTTCAGAGGAAGCACATGGAGTAACTTGATCACATAGCAAATTTTTGCTTATCAAGTCTATTAAAGGTTTCCTTTGGTGGTAGTGGTGAAGATCCAGACATCATCATTGCTCTACTGCAGGTTCAAAAGAGATTGTACTGCATTTTGGCTCATTTCTGTGTTTAAATTGGAAACAAAATATACTTTCTTTCTTAAAATTACTAGTGCTCAAAAAGGTGTTTTTAACTCTCTTTCACTATTAAACACATGCATAATTCCTACTTAATTCCTACACATGCTTAAATCCTACTTGAATCAGTCTGCTGAGGTAAGCATGCCTTGCTGGAGAAGAATGGAAATATGGAAGGGTCAAAGTCAGGATAACTACAAGTGATAAAGAGATTTGTGACAAAGCATTTTCAGTCTACCAACTTTTCTTTTTTCTCTTCCCAAGGAACACTAATTCAAGTAGTTGGAAGAACTTTTCCATCTCTCTATTCTTTGAGTCACTCCCAATGGTATTAGCCATTCGGGCATCTCTTAACACAGTATGTCTTAAATATGTTCTATCTCTGCAAACATTTAGGTTTGCAGAAGTTATTCCCATTTAATAGATTCTAATCTGATATTCAACTATTGATTTTGGAATTGTAAATGTACTTAAAAATAATTTTCCTATACTAATACTAAAAAAAGTTCATTTGTGATTCAGGAGGGAGGCTCTAAAGCTTTGCTGTTACTCAAAAGCAATGCAGTTCTATTGACCACTATCAATAATTCACACAGTTGGGTCAGGAACTATGGTTGCAAAGGGCATTGAATTATGGATCTGTACTTTTCAAACAACAATAAAATTTTTGAACCTGTTGGCCACATGAGTCCAGAGAAGGATGTTTAATCGATTTTGCACAAGTGGGTTAGTGGGTGAAGGGCACAACTGTAATTCTAAACTTTCACAGAGCATGAAAATCCTTAATGGCTCCCACTGTCCATGCAAATTATGATACCTTGAATTCCCATGAATAAGGCCATTCAGAAGAAAACAGAAAATTGGATGCCTCATGGAGAAAGAATATGATACTACGAAGACATAAAATGCAAAGAGGAGGGCTACTACTTGTGAATGGTGATTACTGGAGTAGAAATTAAACAATGGAAAGAGATAATCTCAGCTTTTAACTGCAAAGATGAGACTATCTGGAAAACAGTCACTTCTGGCAGGCACCTCTGTATTAAATAATGTGGAAAATTTTGGTCCCATATATGAATTCTCAGAGACTCTACCTGCAGAAAACCAGAATAAAATAAGGATTATTTAAAAATGTGTGTTGGAAAGAGAGTGTTTAGAGACAAGGTGAGAAATCACATGGGTCCATGACAGAGGATAATGTGAAATCTTCAGTTTAATTCTTAGGAAAATGAAATTAAAAAATTTAATAAAATTTTGCATTTGAGAAAATATTCTATCCATATTTACCAAAATGTGTGGGATAAGAAATTGGTAGATAGCTACTGAGCACATATCTTTATGCTTGTGGGTTTTTGGTACAGAGACAAAAATTTGCTGCAAGGAAGCAGGTCTTTTCAGCAAATTCCCAGGAACTTTATAGTTACTAATTTATCTGTGACATTCGTCTTAGGTATTGGTAGATTTGCTGATTCTACCAGGTTGATTGTTTGCTAGTGACATTGATCTGCTCTAAGATGTGTATCCCCATAGGCTGCGCAAGGACACTGGAGAGAATTTGGCTTCATTGAGACAGTATTCTTTCCAGGGTCCCTTGGGGTGAAAAGAAATCTGCAGTGTACCTGGTCCTTTTTGGATCTCCAGTGCAATTCTGTCATCCTAGGTAATACTTAAATGTCAAAGGTGTTTTTTTGTTTGTTTGTTTTTGGTTTTTTGTTTTGTTTTTGTTTGTTTTTGGTTTTGTTTTTCATAGATACTGATATTAAATTAACTGACATATCCTAAAATATTTTGCTAAAGAAATTGACAAAAATTTCAATAAATTAATTGCATTAAAAATTAGGACAAGCAGATTTCTTTTAAAAGTTAGCAATAATTTTGCAAAAAATGGCAAAAAAACCCATGGGTATTTTTATGACCACTTTCAGAGAAAAACAAATCCATTTTCAAACCCTGGAGAGGATACATAAGAAAGTGTGTGTCTACAGGAGCATATGTATCATCATACATACTCACCAACCACTTCAAGAAAATACATGTAGGTTGGTAGTTTCACACACTTGTACAGACAGATCAGGTGGAAGAGTTGAGATTAGCCCTTTTCTACTTTGCAGGTTTTCGAGTGTTTCAAGACCCAGAGCTGCTGCCAGCATAACTTAGACAGGCCAAGTTGCTGTGCTGTTGCAGATGATTTTCCTGAGTTGCCTGTGGGTAGTTCTGCAACCTGCAGCTGTGATTTTTGGAGCAGCCACAGAGTTGCATGATGCCATTTCCGACTGCACGAAAGTGGACTGGAGCTTGCATGGAAAGACTCTTCAGTTCGGCTGCCTCTGTCTGGCATGTGAGTTTTTATAGACCTAGAAAAATATGTGTGAATTTGCAAGTGTGTCTGTATGCAGATAAGGGGTTTGGGAATTTCTTCTCCTACAGAAGACCCTCTCTCTCTAGTTCATTACAGCCTTCCACATTTTATAACAACCCCTTCCCACAGCACCAGGGATTTACTGGGTTGCAGAGGAGCATTGTGGTTGGTTTCATTCCCAATGTGGTCATCTACAATTCACAAAAGATCAGCCTTGCTGGTTAAATAACCACACTTGTTACATGGGTCCCAGGACAGGGGATGTGACATGTGGGGCCATCTGCCAGGATGCACTCCTATGCAGAACCAGCAGGCAGAAATTGCTCTACCTACCAGAACAAATGCATCCCATCACTTTTATGGAGTAGGAAACAGGTCATTCTGATAACTTAATTGAACACGATGTGATATATATTTTCCTCCTCGTATTTCATAACAAAAGTGCTCTGGCATTAATTTTTCAGTATCAAAAACAAATGTACTCATTTTTCTTTGACTTGTGTTCAGTTACTGAGAACGAAAAGGAACATTAACTTGTATACTTCTATCAAAGTAAGTTATTTTATACCTATTTTTTCACAGAAAGCAAAGTAAGGTTTTGTTCAGTTGAATTTCTTTATTTGGTTTTACTTTACCTGGTCTCACAGTCTAAGCAGTGTTAGGGAAAACTCTGGAAGCACTTCAAAGTCAAAAAGACAATAAAATTCTGTGTGATAAATTTTATGTTGTGGGCACAAAGGAATTTAATGTGGAAAATAGATATTCATGGGTCCTTTTCTGTCAGAAATTTGTTTGTGTGTAGGTATGTAAACATATTTTTGGTATTTATCCCATTGATAATTTGTAATCAATGACAATGAGTACACAATTATTTGGATAATCATCTCTGTTATTAATTTTCTCTTAAGCTAGACTTCGCAAAATGCTCTGAGAAACCTCAGTCTGCAAGTCGCACTGAAATTAAACAGGATGTGGGCATCTAACTGGTTTAGGCAGCACCGAAAATACATCTGACACAGATGTAAGTTTACATTCATATAAAGTGTAGGTACAGCAGAAATTCCAGTGTCAATGCAAAAGGTTATGTCACTTTAGGGCAGTTGTCCAGTGCAGAAAACCTAGGCAGAGGAGTAGTATGCAATGTAACCACAGTCCCTGTACTATTTTACTAAAGAGAAAAAGATCACAGCTATGACATCTGAAGAAGAGCACAAAGACCCTTTCCTGAAGACTGTAATAAGAACAGGTTATGTTACTATTAAGCTCCACATTCTCATTACAAGCTTTTTAATGAGAAAGGATTAATTTTCTGCCATTTTCCATTTTCATTACTACTTAGTCAAGGGAATGAGATATCAGGAATTTAATGTCTAATTTATATTCAATGAATCTTAGTAGTGAGCTGCACTCATTTGACCTTTTCAATATTTTATACTTTGATTGGGTGGTCACTTGACTCCTGCATTGTTTATAGCCTTATTATAGTAGCTTATAGAAGAAAAAGTGGACTAGCTACCCAATCAAAACAAAAGAATAGTAGAAAGGTCGATTTAATACCATACACACGGATCAGTTCAAGAACATAAACAGTATTAAACTTTGGAAATCCTTTCTCTGACAGAACTATAAGAATTAAAATTACACTTCAATACATGCGATCAACCTCGCAACCAGGAATGGGGAGCAGAAGAAAACAGAGACATTCTGTAGTGACTGGGGTCACTTTTACTTCCTCTTTAAGCACTCACACTTATGAACAGTAGGGTAGATTAACAAAACACTTTGCCATCTGTTACATTTTCTTACCCTCACTTTGCAAAAGCCAGTGAGTGCAGAAGGAGCAAGATGATGAACAATCAGGTCCATTGTACTTCCAGCAGTTAACAATTTTTGAAATACTCATTAAATATCTATGTAAAATGCCTTAATATATTTTGAAAGACTTGTCATGTAAAAGTGAGATGGTAGGAAGGCCAGTCAGGAAATTTTAAATCTATGAAAAATTTGCTGTAATGTCAGACTGTTAAAAAAAATCCACTGACAAAATTACCAAGCCAATATGATACATTTCAGTGCATCATTTGAAATTACTAAGTTACCAGAACTTTGTAATCAAACTCTCTTTGAAGTGTATACTTAAAAAATTCAAAAAATTCATACACAAAGGAAACTTTTAAAGTAGTAGTCTATTTCAGATTTATTTCATGCCAAAGATGGCAAAAAAAAAAACA
The DNA here is from genome assembly GCA_013397395.1 of Sinosuthora webbiana. NCBI lineage: Eukaryota > Metazoa > Chordata > Aves > Passeriformes > Sylviidae > Sinosuthora > Sinosuthora webbiana. Next base: position 215,614 of record VXBN01003324.1, on the reverse strand, counting down.
AAACAAAAAAAATAAACAAACCCCAAAACAAAAACAACAACAACAACAAAAACTACCACCAAACAAACAAAAAACCAAACGCCAAAATCTACACACTAAAAAGAACTGTATCTTGAAAATGTGATACCTAATTTATCTCTTGTTGATAGTGGATTGAGGACAAATTTATGGATAAAAATATATTTTGACATAACTTAATTTGGAGTCCCTTCCAAAAATCATAAAATTCAAAATTTCTGGTAGAAAATATTTAAGAAAGAAAGAGGTAGTTAAAAAATAAAAATCCATTCAATTTTTTTGTGTATGTGCAGCTTTCAATCTATTTGTTTTAATTAACAGAACCTGTTTACAGAGATTAGATAATTATTCTTTTAAACCTGACAAAATAATTAACTTATGTCAAACAAATAGCACTTCATTACTGGAAAGAAATATAATTGATGTTCTGCAACCCTCAATATAATGAACATACTATTAATTCCTTAAGTATTAATTCTCAAAACTCATGTTCAACAGTCAGTAATAAGTAATTTTCAATAACGTACATGTCTTACTAAATGTAAATTAAATCCAGTTTGAGACCCATTGTTTAAAGCATTACTCAGAATGTCATTGCTGGACTACCCCAAAAGAAATATCATTTAATACAGTTTGTTAGGCCAGAGGGAGAAATAACAGTTTGGGTAATGAGGGCACTATCAGACCTGTGCCATTTTAACTGAAAGAAAAATTAATATATGAGATCCTTACAGGACAGATTCAAAAGAAGAAAGTGACAAAAGTAATAATGTGAATACTGAAGGGACTCTTCACCTTAAATGAGCCCAGGCAAATATATTTTAGTCTCAGTGATATCAAACTCAAACACAAGAATTAAAAAAAATGTGTGCCTACCTTGGTAAAAGCAAACCAGAAATCATTACTGCAAACTGTGGTGAAGTCCTGATTCCAAATTATACATGACTAGGTCCCTTATTAATAAAGCCAGTGCAGCTTTAAGGATCAGAAAAGTAATTCAAATTCTAGAAAATATTTACTCTACAAGTATCCAAGTAGCAAACCAAAATATTTCCCACCAAACATTGTGAAAGAACTTCAGATGGAGAGTACATAGGATGGAGCAGCTCTGAACACAAACTTTTTGGGCAGGTGGTAAAACAAAGCAGAAAAATAGGGCCAATCATCACTCAGAACTTGTGATCTGCTAAAGCTTGTCAAGAAATCCCAAAAGAAGAGAGCTGACTTTCTTGAGTGGTTCTTTGCCTTGCCATCATAGAAAACTCTTATCATTAAGCTGAAGTGATGCTTTCAATAGATTAGATGAGGTAACTTCAGGATATAGTATTCACCAAAATTAAATGGAAATGTTTTTAACATGACCCTTACATATGATTGCTACAGGTTAATATTGGAGCAAACTATAGGTATCCTTGCTCTGAAAAATCTTCTGTATTCAGAACATGAAAACCACAGCATACTGCTTTTTAATTTTTTTCTCATGAAGTTACTTCTGTATTAGCAACTGTATTTTTCTGATCTGACCTCTTTGTTGACAAGACTGAACAGATACCTTTTGATAGTACATACATTCTTTTACTTTACAAAGTATGCAGTAAAATGTGATGAATCAAGAATTAATTATCTAGGGTAACTGGGAATATTCTGAAGGGAGATTACTCTACATGTAGTATTTATTCAGTCCATTATTCATTATATTCATGTTTCCTAGCAGAGGGTGTATTGGATTTATGCCTGATTAACCACTTGGTTTTTCACGTTGTACTTAGCAGTATCAATAATGTATGTAGACATATATAATGTATGCAGACATGTATAATATATGTAGAAATATATAAACACCATGTATAATCACTGTGGTTATAGATAGTCATAAAATCATAGGAACAAGTAGCTTAAAAAAGACCTTTAAGATCATCAAGTTCACCTCTAGATAAATTTCTGATTAAATCAATCTTGTATTCTATGAAAATTAGACATCGTTCAGAAATTGGTACATTAAAAAAACACAAACAAACAAACAAACAAACAAACAAAAACATCTTTCTCTTAATTTTGTTGACTCTCATACTTGTGTTTTGCTGGCTTTCTTCTTATACTTCCACTTTTCTCTGATGGCAATGATAGTTAAAGATTCTTTGGGCCTTGTAGGGCTGAGTCATAAGAAATATGTTTCCAAAGGGTCTAAGCCAGCTAAGAATCCCAAATCCCATTTTCATAAATTAATTAGGAATTTGAGTCAATAACCCTTAGGGTAGTCTTGCAATCACAGATGAGCCAGTTATAAATTTACTAGCTCAGATATGGGTAGCAATCTAGTTTTGGCATTACTGAGTTTATTGCATCCAGTATTAAGTCCAGAGTTCCCCTGAGGATTTGAGCTTACAAACATGCTTCAGTTTTGGAAGTTGGGCCCAACTTGGTCTTCTAAATCACTTGGGTGTCTTCATGAATTTCATTCTTTATTCCTAGGCAAACTACTTTTTCTACTTTGTGGTTGTGGGTCATCAACAATACATTTTATACAGAGGTTTTCTGTTCGTAGTGTCTTTCAGAGCAATTATTTAGCATCATGCGGTGAACACATCTGCTTTTACTTTCTGGAGGAGGAGTCTTGCCAAGGACTCTAGTGGGCTCTCCATGAAGATATTTGCTCCTTTGTGCTTATGTGCCATACTGTGAAAGTTAGGAAAACAGACTAAACTCATTCTTTATCTCCCAGCTAGATCCTTAGCCTCTGGTGCCACTATACTTTGTAAAGTATTTTTTTAGCTCGTATGGAGGTCAAAGATAAAATTTTTTATTTATTAAAGTAATTCAGTGTTCAATTTGTCTCCAGTGATCAGAAAGTAACATACAAAGTAGGAAGTAAAATGCATTCCTTTAGGTCTTCCTTGGAAATACACACCTGTCATTGAACTGACTGATTTGAAGATTTCAATTTTGTTGCAGATAAAGTCACGTTTATGTAATTTAATTTTATTTTACTTTTAGACAGTAAATATCTTAGCTAAAATTACAAGGAAGAAGTAACGCCAGAAGAAAGGACAGAACAACAGATTAAAGATGAACAGCTCTTGAAATTCTGAAAAAAAAAAGTTCTTATGAGCTCCTAAAAGATGGACCCTTTCTGCTATTACCAGCTGACCCAACACAGCAGTCAGAATCACAGAATGGACCTAGCTAGAAGAGACCCACAAGGATCATCAAAGTCCAACTCCTGACCCTGCACAGCACCATCCCCAAGAGTCACACCATGTGCCTGAGAGCATTGTCCAAATGCTTCGTGGACTCTGTCAGGCTGGTGCTGTGACCACTTCCCTGCGGAGCCTGTTCCAGTGCCCAATCAACCTCTGGGTGAAAAACCTTTTTCTAATACCCTCCCCTGACTCAACTTCAGGCCATTTCCTTGGGTCCTGTCACTGATCACCAGAGAAACGAGATCAGTGTCTGCCCCTTCTTTTCCCCTCATGAATAAGTTGCACACTGTGATGAGGTCTGTCCTCAGTCTCCTCCAGGCTGAATAGACCAAGTGACCTCAGCTGCTCCTCATTCAGCTTCCCCTCAAGGTGCTTCACCATCCTCATAGCCCTTCTTTGGAAACTCAAATTTGGAAGAACAGTTTAATGTCTTTTGTTATATTGTGGCACCCAAAGTTGAACACAGGACTCGAGGTGAGGCCACCCCAGTGCAGAGCAGAGTGAGACAATCCTCTCCCTTGCCTGGCTGCGATGCTGTGCCTGATGCACTCCAGGACATGTCTGGCCCTCCTGGCTGCCAGGGCACTGCTGCCTCATGGTCAACTTGCCATTGACCAGGACCCCTAGGTCCCTTCCTGTAGCACTGCTTCCCAGCATGTCCTTCCCCAATGTTTATGTTCATCCAGGGTTGCCCCATGACAAGTGCAGAATCTAGCACTTGTCCTTGTTAAACTTCATATTTGCTCTTGGTCTGTAGCTGAAGCAAAATTTCCATGTCCTTTTAACAGCATGCTATTTCAGAAAGCTCTTAGCTCTGTAGCCCTATGTAAAACTCTGGACTGCTTTCAATTACTGTTTTTTACAACGTCCTTTGTATCTTTTATCTGCTCCATTTGAAGCAGTCTTTAATGCAGGAACACAAAAGAAAATTCTTCACCCCATGACCTCTAGGTTAGCCTTCACCCCACAAAAATAAAAGCAAGAAAGAACCCAAAAATACTGCAATTGACCAATCAACCAAAAAAAACCAACCAAAAAACCCATAAAACATAACCCAGCTCCAGTATATAAAGGATAAAATTCATTAGCATTAATGATAGAAATTTTTTCTTGCATCTCCACCTTCTTTTACTGGACTTTTGCCCATCCCTTCTGCCAGCTCTGCTTTTCATAAACTTTATCTTCTGAAATAAACAGAATGAGTGAATCTCAGCTTTAAATTTTTAAAAATAATTTTCTCTATTTTTATTTTTTTTTGGAGAGCAACTCCAGAACATGAGTTAGTGCTTGGAAAAAGCAGATAACAGAAATTTGATAATAAGCCATGCTTTAAAAACCTAATCCTTCTTTTTCTCCAAAGTTACAAGTTTTGACTTTGCAATTTCTTGGAGAATCAAATTTATTACTTTTTAACTCTTTTCATGTTGTGTTCACCCTTTCTTTCTCCACTAACCTGTCCTGCCCATTTTAGTTCTTCAAATAGCATGCTGGCTCGCCATGTGTCATTTGTCTCTCTCCCCTGTCATTTTCATCACCCTTTCAAAGTGGTTGACATCTTAAGTGGCAGGAGGTACATAAAAAAATAGGTCTAGCAGGTAGACCAGCTTTTATGTTAGGGGAAATATTATTCTTCATCTCAGTTTTGCTAAATAACATTGTTAGAACATTCATTTTAATGAAGATTTCATCCTTCTACTCCATGACACTAACTCCATTTCTTGTAGGTATTCCTACATACTGCTCTTCCTCCCTCTCTTTAAGAAATGACTTGGCTGTACAACATGGCTACGCTACTGCCTGCAATGTTTCATGGGAAGTTTTATTCTAGGACTCCTGAGTTCCAGTATCATCTTTGGAGCAATTTTTTTCTAGGAATACCACAGCTCTTAAAGGCCTCTAAAATCTTCTTGAATTTTCTATGTTGAATCAGTTTGTGACTCGCATGGAAAAAAATAAAACTGAAAAAGTTAACTTTTTTTTCAAAGTTGTCTTTGAAACAAAATAGTTACAGAAGCAGAGAAGGGATTGCATCATCAAATGGACACTGGATTTAAAAATATGTCTTTCAATTTGGTATATTTTTTTATCAGTTACATTTCACAGAAATTTATATGAGTATATTACATCCATAGAAATTACTCCTGGCACACTTTTCAAACAGAGAACAGGGAATCACAGGTGATGACTGAACAGTTCTCTTGCAACAGTTTTTTGTAATGACAGCAACAAGATAGTAAAGATTTGTCACACTGAAAATTATTCATTTGAGAATAGAATTGGTCCCTTAGTGTTGTGTGATCTGAAAATGTGCATGTCCAATCAATTATCTTCATACAAGTGCAAAATTAAATTTACATAAGCTATCTAGTCATTCACATGCCCAGTAATAAACCTGGGTCTTCGATACTTATATAGATAATTAATTACCTTCTGTGCTATAAGGTTTTCTTTCTCTGTCTTCAGTCCCATTTCTGATATTGCTGTGTGCAGAAAGTAACATTAGATATGTGGACAAGATTTTGAATAACCTCTGCGTTAGTCATGTGGTGATTCCAGAAAAAAGGCAGAATTTTTGGTGTTCCCAAAATATCGGCAATTGATGGAGAGACGGGAACACTGATTCATGATCAGAATTTGATTTTACTCAGGTTTTCCAAGAACTTATATACTATTTCAGTAAGGTTAATAATTTCTACTACAATGACTAGGTTAAAAGATCATACAAGCAACTTATGCATTTTACTACATCTTTATCTTAGGGGGTTGATTGAATCTTTTCCTTTAAGCAGGTTTAATCTTATCTTCTCATAAACTCAAAGTTCTGTTTGTCCTTGCCATGGCATCCTAGTCACCAGACTAGCTATGTTAATTAAGTCTGTCTTACTCTCTGTCTTGTGTATTCCCACACCAAAACAGTGGGGGAGGGAGCATTACTAACATACAAGGTAAAGTAGGAGCAATGTGGGTATGGCATGGTAAAGGGTTAGGGTCCCTATTTTTATTGAAGCTTTTGGGTATAAAAGAAATCTTGTACATCCTTTGCATCTTAGAGACCACTACTAATTGCTTCAGGAGCATCATGTTTGTGCTTTTCTCTCTTGCCACCTGGACAAAAAGAGCTGTACATTCTGTGCAAAATGAAGCAGTGCTTGGTTACTACCCCAAGTGTTGTAGCCCCAGGAAAGGGTTTGGAGAATATAGGATCAATACATCGTGGTTCTCCAAATACTTCTCTTACTTGGGAGCATCAGGTAATCTCCTGTTCTCATGACCCTGACGCATCAACTCTACAAATATATTAAATGGATGGTCTTGCCTTTGGCTGCTGACAAGGAGGTATATGCTAGGTGGAAAACAAACATTAAACACTGAAATTGCCCAAAGGACAGAGATTCCATTTTTTGCCCAGTTGTGACATTTTCTCAAGTAAGCTATCTTGGGAGTATGCTATGGTTGGTTAATGAAATATCTTCCTTACCTGCAATAGCATTTGTCAAAGGTGAAGGTCTTCCAGAACTTATCTTTCTTTTTACCCATATTGAAAACTATTCACCAATGTAATATCATGTAATTTTCAGTGTGTGAATAATTTCCAGATTCACCATCATTAGAATAATAACTCTGAAAGAAAAAAAGACAGGGAACAAACCACTGCTTATTTTCAGAAGGACTGGGTACAGAAGTAAAGCACATTAGTGTGGAAATATTAGGAGAATCAAGAACTAGGAACACCCAGAAAGAAAAAAACAGGAAGTAGAGGTGGGGTAAGAAGATATTAAGCATTTGATGTGCAAAGAGGGGAGGAAAAGGGAGACATCCAGCAGATAGCGTTTCACTGGCTCAGTTGGACTGAACTTGGAAGCTTATTGGCTTTTCAAGGAGTACAAAGTACCCTTGAGTAGAAGTTAAATAAGAAGCTGCAGAAACCAAATAATCTGGACCAGAAGGTGACTATTAATCTATTCTTTTATATTTAAAAATGTGAATATGAGAATCCATTAAAAAGTAGTGTGAATAAGCTAGTCATAAGTTTATACCTGTGTCTCTTTTGACTACAAAATTGAAGCTTACTCAGTCCTAAATTTACTTAAGCTCTCAACAAAGCACCACCATCAGAAGAGCATAATAAATGAGGGTATAAAAAGGTACTCATGGAATCCACTGGAAATGGTACACAAACTCTCATGAATGACATTTGACTGGAAGAAATATGAGAAGAGTAAGTACATTGCTCAGTAGTTCCCATCCCACTTGCACTCCTACAGATTTTACAAAACAACAAAACAGGCAGAACCAACATAATTCAAACCAAATAGAAAACCTACTGGGATATGTTCCAAGCAAAGCATTCTTGTCTTCAAAGAAAGATCACTGTCCAGTGTAAGCTCTAGGAAAAGAGGCCTAAATGTAAGAGGAAAAAGATGTCATTGAATTTTGTGATGACGTATGTTTTTTTCATCACAGGAGCAATGATTGATTGGACAGAAATGCTGGGAAAAGTAACTCTTGCATCAAACATCTTTGAACATGGAGAAAGTTTTTTCTCGATCTGATTATTGTTGTGGCCTGTAAATCACACTAGACCCCTTGCAGAAATGTCTTCCTGCTTTTTAAGTGAGACATCAGTCCTCCTTGCAGGAATCTTGGCTGCAATTAACTAGCTGAGACAGCTGAGTAAGGAAGGCATTTAAGTGGTCCTTCTGACCCATTACTCTAAAGTAATTTAAATCAAATATATCTTCAGGTACACATTAGAGCAGCCATAAAGTTACCTTAAGTTGAAGGAGCTGTCACATCTCAAGGACAAAGAGCATCATCTGTATTTGATTCTTACAGTATCATTTAGCTGCCATGAAAGGGTGACACAGAAATTGATTCTGCATTTGGAAGCACCTTCTTCCAAACAACATTTAGGGACAGAGATCTCTTCCCTTTACCCCAGCATAGATCAGGACAAGGTCAGGACCATTAGAAACAATTTCCATTTTCTTCTTTTCACTGATTACAAAATACCAGAAATACAAAGCAAAATCTAAATCTCATAAAATGTAAGTAACAAAGTATTTTCTCCGTTGTAGGTTTTGGTAGCTCTAAGAAACCATAATCCATTAATTACAAATATCTAAATGCTTTTGAGCAAACTACTGCAACTGAATGCTGCTGACTTTTAAAACCATCAAAAACTGGATCTGGAGGTGTTTTAGTCCTTTCATCATCCCACTGCTTCAGTCATAGCCCAGCAAGGTGACATTATTTCCTCCAAAATGCCATTCACTGATGAGAAAACTTTAGCTGGCCTGCTTCTAAACTTTGAGGTGATGACAAATAAGCTTTTCAAAACTATTGGCAAGCATATAGATTATCCATTTGCACTACCTGTATCTTAAAAGCTGTGTCACCAGGAATCAGCTCATCAAATTAATTTCCAGTTGCAAGGTGATGGTTCATTGACAATACCTGGTTAACTTCACAGTCTGGTTTTTTGAATGGTACAAGGCTTCTCAAGAGAATAAAATACAGCATTCTTGAAGAAAGAAGCAGAATAAATCAGTCAAATGATACACTTCTCTACTTTTGTATTCCAAGGAATACTGAATTAAGCTTCTATGCTCTCAAAATTGCAGTTTTCACAAAGACTGTTTGGAATCAGTAAATATCTAAATGCCAGAACCAGCTTATTCAAGTTTCCTTTTGGGTATTCACCTCAATATCATCCACATTATGCATTTAGAAGTAAGCCTGATTGCTGCATTCTGAGCTGTTTCTTTTTTCTGTGCCTTCCCAGATTTTGTTCTTTTCAATCTTGGAAGATGAAAAGCATTAGTTTTGTTCCATCAGAACTCAGATATCATCTGATTTCAACCTTAATGCTCCCCTTCATATCTGCTGGCAACATTTAGTAGAGCTGGAAATGTGACAAAGAAACAATGGTTGATCATAATGAGTAATATTCCTCAACTCTTGTATAGATTGCTATCTTACCTTTTCATTAACTACTACTCATAGGAGCAAAGATGGATCATCTTAGTCAAAGCAAGATTTTCATTGACCCCACAGTTTCAAGAGACCACGGCAAGAATAAACTGTCTGCAGTGATAGAAACGAGGTTCCAACAGCAATGCACATACAGCTTTTCCTGGCTCCTGGATTTCCTGATGTACTACTGTGTATCACACCATATCCCATGGTCTGTCCTGTGTATGTTTTCTTCAAGCAAAAGAGGAATGAGGAAGTATGATTGCACTCCCCCTTTACACCATAAATGTTAGGGCCACCAATAAAGGGCCCTTTGACTGGATGAGGAATAAAAAAGAGATTTAGTTCAGTTAAACAAAATGTGTATCTTAGCTGAAATTAAGTTTTTAGGGGGATCTTTCTCTCTCAGCTGGAAGTGAAAATGGGTATTGGACATGGGTTGTTCCTGTTGCCAATGATAATGGGAAACTTGATGGTAGATGACAGGAACAATTTGTTAAGAGGTCCAGCTAACTCCTCTCACAGTTTAAAAATATCTAATGGGATTGGCTGCTAGATGAACTGGAATTTCTGAAGAACAGATGGAACTGAAAAATCATGGTACAGTAAAGCATGCCAGAGGTGGGGTTAATCTCATTTTGAGCCTCTATTAATGAGTGTGGGTGGGGATTGTTTCCCTAGTCTGGAATGATTCATGGCAATGTGCAATTTTTATGCATACACAGGGAACCCTCCTTCCCCCTGTAACCCCAAGGTTTCTTCAGGAACATGTGTCATCACATAAAATATGATTGCTAATATGGTAGGAGGTGGTATTATATAACAGTTTTCTGGTATATTCTTGTTTTGAAGTGCTTTAAGAAATTGCTTGCGAATCACTAGAATAGTAGAGAAGGCTGACTTCAATGATGGTCATGATGGTCAAATTAAGATTTTAAATCTGCTCTTTTCAATAGGAGCCAAGAGTAGATGCTGGAGTAGGTTGCATCCCAAATAAGAGACAAGCAAGTACCTCAGCAGAATCAAGAAGTGATTGGGTAGTACTTTGAATCTCCTCCATCTGTTGCTCATAAATCATAGTAAATTATAATTAGCTCTCTGTCTTTGTGTTAAAGTGAACTCAGAGCTGCCAAAGGATTCCTCTAGCTCAGGGTGGTAGCCTTTAGGAAAAGGATTGCAATGAACAAATGATAAGCAATAAAAAAGTCTGAGGTTTCCTAAGTACTGTTAAATCTTTCCATCAAAACATCAAGTCAAATCAGGTAGAGATGATCTTAAAAGCAGATCAAAAATAAAAGAAGTTCTCAAGAAATTTCATGAAAAATTTAAGTATCAGATTTGTAGTGATCATTGTTATTAGAAATTCAAGTGTATGAATTATAAATAACCTCTGTCTTTGTGAGAGCTTTTATTTTGATGCACACACTTTGGAAAGTTTCCTCTTGCAATACGTCCAGGGTATCAGCAAGCATATCTACATCTATATTCAGATCAATTTATTATGCAATTCTGGTCCCTGCTTCATTGTTTATATCTATTTAAACATTTTAAGATTAAACAGAGTTATGAATACACAGCAGAAAACTGACTGGCTTGCTGAAAACCAAAATTTTATTAGGAATTTAAATAACAATTTTTGAATCAGAAGCAGGATTTTAACCAGTCTCATAATACACATTAATATTCTTAAAAATACGGACTGAAGTTACAACTGAAATTTTAAATTTTCAGTTTTCCTGGTAAGCTCCCTACTTACCAACGTATCAAGTTATTTGTTGTGTCTCCTCTTTTCCTTAGTAAATAATTACATATTTTGACCAGGAGGAAAAGCAAAAGCAGGGGAGCTGAAGAACAACTCACTTTCAAGAAATCCTGTGGTAAAAGGTATATAAAAGTGCCTGCTTCACAACTGGAGAAACTTGTGATACATTCTCACGTGACTTCTGAGGTGTTTAATGAAAGCAAGCTACCATTTGCCTCCTGATTTTGCAGAACATCTGAATCTACAGCTTCAGTTTAACTGCTTTTCTGGGTGGTTAAAATTATCCCAAACAAAGCAAAACCAATTGCTATTGTAAAAGTGGTATTTTTTTGCTTATTATTCTTTTTCTTTTCTTTTGATTGTAGCACTTTTTAACTTTATTTGTTTGAATGTACAGTAACAAAATGGATTTCCTTTTCTTTTACATTAGTTCAATTTATTCTGATTCTCCTTCCTTCACCTCTAATTTATCTGCCTCATATTTGTATTGCAAATATTCCAAATATTGAGGAATCAGACAATGAGGAGAGAGGAGAGGAGAGGAGAGGAGAGGAGAGGAGAGGAGAGGAGAGGGGATTTCAGTTTGAAGCATCCTACAACAATCATATAAGTCCAACTGCCTGACTAGTTCAGTGTTGGTCAAAAACTGAAGTACGTTTTTAGGAGCACTCTCCCAGAGTCTCTTGAACACCCACTGGTTTGGAGCCCACTTCTCTAGGTAGCCTGTTCCCATGTTTTACCAAACTCTTGTGGTTGCCTCACAGTTCAGGCTAAAGTTGAATAAACTGTGTTCTCACAATCTGCTCCTGTTTGTGGTCTGTTTCATCTACATGGCACCTTGTAAATGCTGGTGGAGACACTCATGAGATTAAAAGGTGTCTGAAGAAATGCCTACATGCCTCATTCCTTCAGAGGAATGATATCACCATATTAGTTAGTTTGCTTTCTTTTGTAGGGTAACACAGAGGTTCTCAGTCTATGTTTTCCCTTCATCAAGAAACAGTCTTGGCAGCAAACTGCCTTTGCTTCGGCAGTCACATAGAGATCATATTGTGCTGAATGCACTTCACCCATCAAACAAGTTACCTATCTACCCTGCTGCACTGTGACACGCTGACCTCTATGACCTTTGTGTTAAGAAACTGGTGTGACTTCTACATCACTTAAACACCTGAAATTTTTAACACTTAACATCTTCACTCCTGAAATTAAGTTTCACAAATTTTTAATGTGATTTTGAATGTTAAAGTGTTGAGTTAAACTACTCCTGGTTAACACTGTACCACTTCTCAACATATGTCTCTTCCTTAGCTGGTCTGGTTATCTGTACACTGGAATACCTAATTTTCTTAATCTTCCGTCTATTAATTTTTGCTCTCAATTTCTTCAGTCCCAACAATGCCTCTCCTTCCAAATGAAATGGGAGAAAAGTGGAGAAGTTAAGGCAGCCATAATTCTGCCTTTGGCTGTTGTTATATTTGTTAATAATACTTCAGCACTGATTTTGAATGAGAATTCTAATAAAGAATTATATTGTTTACCCATTTTGGGATTACATTCAGCTATCAATAAAAGAATCATTTAATGCAGATCAAGTGATATTTGAAAGACACATAAATACAAATCTGAAAATAGAAAAACTCACCAAGTAATTATTAAGATTCTCTCCTCTTTCTCTCTTGAACAAAAATAGAAATTAAAAATATATGCAACCCTGATACAGCAGTGTAACTTAATAAATAAAGTCTTTTGAAATCAACTAACAGTTTTTGTGTGTACAACAGTCTAACTGCAGAATCAGACTGACAATTAGTAAGGGATTCTACTATAAAAGCAGACAGCAGCTTCTTCATGAAAAATGGGATATACAAGGATTTGTTAAAACCCTATCACCACAAATTAAAAACCTGAGGTACCTAGAAGGCACAGAAGTGTAAGATTTGTAATGGTAAGATCATTAAGGTAAAATTATTGATGACATAGATGAAAATAAAATTAGAGAAAATAATTTCTGTATTGTTTAGGAACCCTCAACTTGGAGCTTTTGTTTAGCAGATGTCTGTTTTAAACAGAAAACAAAACAAACAGAAACCTCAAAGTAGCTTAAAAATTATCTTATAAAAAGAAGTAAACGAGGAAACGCATGTTGTGTTTTGGTCCTCATTGTTCACAGATACTGAAGTTTCACAGACTCACAGAATCACAGAATGGTGTGGGTTGTAAGGGACCTTAAAGACTTTTAAATTCCAACCTCCTCTCCATGGGTAGGAACACCTTTTTGGGTTGCTCAAAGCCCATCCAACCTGGTCTTGGAAATTTTCCAGGTATCTACAACATATCTTCCCTTTTTTCAGTCAAAACAATGCAAATTTCTAATGGGGAAATATTATATCTTGTCATTTCTTGTCATTTCTTGTCAGCACAATGAGATTATGAGCAAAACCTGTGGATGACATCTTCCTGAAATTGTCGCTTTTTTTTTGTCACAAGTAGCTTTATGTTAAACTTGTTGCTGTGTACCACATTACCTTCACTCCAATTTCCGTTTTCCTCAATCTTAGTGTATAATATTGATTTTATAAAATTGTTTCTGAATACATAATGAAATATCTTCTTTTGCCCATGAAAAATTTGTTCACTGTTCAATTACAGAGGCTCTCAAAGCTTTTTACTTTCAGAAGAGATTGAAATGTTTATTTCTTATTGAACTGTTATTTTTTGTGAATAATTTATATTATTACCTCTCCTCAAAAAACTACAAATGTGGGGGCTTCAAAGTTCTATGAATACTTTGAATAGTTCATTTCCATCATAGCTAGAATATATCAAATTAAATTACTATCCCTCATTTTATTGTCTCCACACAAAAGTTTATGTCTCTGACTTGAACTTGTTATTCAGATTTGTCAGGTTTTGGGGGTTTTGGTTGCTTGGTTGGTTGAAATTTTTTGGGCATTTTTTTTCTTTCTATAGCATAGTCTGCATTTAAAATTCTGACACAAAATTTTGATTCTGAAGTATTTGAGAAAACTTCATAGTTCTAACTAATTTTCTTGATAATTATTGTTACATATTAACTGTATCAAGGAACATGAAAGAACAATTGGGCTGTCCAAAGCATGTGGGAAAACCAAGCTTTTCTGACACCAGTGGAGCTTCTCCACTGTCTTGGTTTACACCAAGAGAAGATTGGTTAGAGAGGTGATATTTTTTGACTGTGTCATGGATTAACACAGCTTGGTTTTTAATCAAAGGGAAGAAATTCCCTGTAAGGACCTTAGAATTGTTTTGGAAAAGACAGGGACCTATCAGAAGCCAATTCTTAGACACTGACATATTTTTTAACCACTGAGGAAGCTGGATGCTCTTTGTGAATACACATATAAATCTGAGACTGTGTCTGAGCCATCCATTTTTCTCCTGGCTGGAGGAGTAGGCAACACCCGGCCCCTGCGGCCGCTCCATGGATCGGCCCAGGCCGGCCAAGCCCACTGCTCCTCCATGTTGGGCCGCAGCTGCCGGTGGGGAAGGGGAAGCCACGTCTGTTAACATCCAGCAGACCCTAAGTCTGTCTCACGCCACCAGCTGAGCCGAGGGAGGTGTCTGTTGGAGCCCTGAGAGCAGCTACGGGCCCGGTTGTGCCAGGCCCACCCCAGCAGTCACCGAGGGGTGGGCAGGAGGCATCCACCAGCCGGGCTGCTCTGAGATCCATCAGCGTGAGTTCTCTTCCCCCATTAGCGTGGCTTTGAAATCCTGCGGCTGCCGCCCGGCAGAAATCACACCACCGCCACCGGCACCGCAGGCCCTGGGCAAGATATTAACTCTTTCATTGCACAGAGGAAACTTGCAGAACACTGATCCTCTCGAGAGTACGAGGAAAGGTCAGGGTGGGAGACATTTAAAGAGACACTGTGAAGATACCAAGGTTGGTGAAAGAGAAGTGTATCTTAAGTGATGAGAAGATAGAGAAAATGTCTTGATGTTTTAGGCTGAAAAACTTTTGTGAGCTGTGGTAAGAGACTGTAATATGCTAGAATATTCCTTTAAACTGTGGACAATATGGATTGGGGAGATGGATTGAGCAAAAGTATCTGTAATTGATTGAGTGAATATTGAATTATTATCTGTGATCCCATGAGATGCTTTAACAGGGAGAGAATAGATAAGAAGCTCTCTGCACCAGTGAAGAAGTGAAAAGAGATCTCTGTTCCATGAGATGAAGAAAATCCTTTACGTTTGAGCTGTGTATTTTAAAATGACACCCCAGTTGTGCTCATGACCCATATGCAGTTCAGGAAAGCTGCCAATGGGAGACGTCACAAAAGCAGGTTCCCAGGCAGCTGTTTTTCGTGACAGTTGTAACCCACAAGAGAACTGTTCTATGTTGTCAGTGGAGAAATTCCATGGCAAACTAAAGAGACTTCTCTCTCCAAATGAACTTATGAGAGAGTATTTTATGGGTGGTAACTGACTGAGAGTTCTGAGTTTTTTCTCTTTATGTTGTTTGGGGGAAAGTGAACACTTATCGGGGGAGGAGGAGTGTTTTGAGAGTTTAATTTTGATTATCATTTTCTTCTTTTAGTGTCTGTTAATAAATTTATCTTTATACCTTTAAGTTTGGGCCTGCTTTGCTTTTCCCCTGATCCTATCTCACAGAGGAGAAAAAGAGTAAACACTCAAATTACTACACAAATTGGTGTGTTGGCCAGGAAACTTAAATTAGCAAAGTTTTCAATCAAAATTTGCCTTGGACTAGATGTTATTGTCTGCATCCTTCACTTTCCATGCACCCACATCACAGTGTGCTGTTCATAGATTTTTCTTTTGTTTTGTACAGATTTTCTTATATCCACTATTATAGGGTCAGTAGTATTGAAGGTCTCTGAAACTGCAGAATCACATGCACACAGTACAATCATCTACCTATGAAATTTAGGAGAGAATAAAAATTTAACTGGAAATATGATTTTTAAAAGTAATTAAATTGTTTTATTTCCCATGCAGGATTTATTTTCTCCATTATATGTTATCTCTTTAGGCTTGTACATAAAATACATTGTGAATGGAAAAGCCTTTTTTTTGTATATAATCATATTATTAGTTATTTATTAGTTATTTCTTTCAATTAATTCTGCATATTTTCATGAGTACCAATGAGAGCACATGTAAAAGGGAACAAAGTGTATGCCATGAATTTGTGAATTGCTCAGGATTAACTTGAAATTTAACTTGATAACTGCACATTAGATCCAGGAACAATTAAGAGGTAAAGCTTCAAGGCAGCATTTTCACAGTGACTTCTCAGAGCAAAATGCATGTTAAGTAAAGCAATCCAACTCTGGTTTTGAAAGGGAATTGCTTGTAAACCTGGCCATGAGAGCAGAGAACTATAATATCGATCCTTTAGTATTCTGCCTGACTGCACCAGCAGTTTATATTGCTCGTGTGTCTTTCACATAACCATTGCAAAATACAGACTAAATGGAAAATCTAAACTGATCCCTGTATTATACATGGAACGGGTTACTGTGTAGGTACAGGCATCTCATACTCTCAAGCTATTTCAAGATGGTTATGGTTTTGTAAAACACTAATCTCTTGTGAGGTCTTGACCATACAGGCTGCATAACTTAAGAGGAATATTTTTGTAGTCATTTTTCTATTATATTCTGTACTCTATCTCAGGAATTGTTTCTGATGCCTGTATGGTCTATTGAAACCTAAATAGATACAAGTCATCTTTGATGTTTATGGTTGAACAGCTCACTGTAGGTCATTGCTGGTAGAAATTGCTTATAGTTTTCATAGTTTAATTTGCACTCTAAGGACCTTGAAAATGTTTTGACTTGTAGTGTTTTATTATAAGAGGAATATTAAAAACTATAATTCTAATCAAGAATCTACAAAAGGCTTTTTCTACTTTTTGTACTGTCAGGGTGGCAAGGAGGCTGGGTGTGCATGGGAGGAGACACAGCTGGGAAGGGTGATCCCAACAGACCAAACAGAGGATCCAGACCATCATGCTCAGCATATAAAGTGGGAGGAAGAAGGAGGAAGGGTGGAACACTTGAAGTGACAGTGTTTGTCTTCCTAAGTCACCTTTTACACATGATGGGTCCCTGCTTTCCCAGAGATGGCCAAACAACTGCCTGCCCATGGAAAACAATGAAGGAATTCCTTGTTTTGATTTGTTTGTGTGCACACCTTTTGCTTTCGCTATTAAACTGTTTTTATCTCAGCCAACAAGTTTTCTAGCTTTTACCCTTCCAATGTCTCTCTGATCTTCCTCATGGGGGAGTAAATAGCTGCTGGGTGAGGCTTGGTTTCTGGCTTGGGTTAAACAGCAGCATTTGGTTTGGTTGTTTTGGGGCTTTGTCAATCTTAGGTGCTGTTTGTGAGCTTGAGTGGGATGCCTTTGCTGCTTGTAAAATGTCTTATTTTTTTGGTTGTTATTCATTTTGTATGTGTTCTGTGAGCTGTTTGACTTCCGTGAACAAGACACAGCCCCATTATTAAACTGAATACCTCTAGGGTATTTCTTATTCCAACTCTGACATACTGATAAATAATACCATGAATGCAGATTGCTTATAAGGTTAGAATATGCCCACTGGCTACAAGAATTTCCAGTGTAAGGCAGAATTTGTATCAGAAATCTTACCTCTAAGAATTTCATACTCTCCCAGTACCTAAGACATATGAAAGTACATGAAGTTTTAGAAAAAAGCTGCAGGTGTATTTTTGGAATAACAGTACTATTACTATTAATTCTATCACTGCTACTACTACTACTACCACCACCAGAATTTTCTGTTCCTTGACCTCTAAACTGTACATGTTCTCTGTTAATCTGAGCTTTTACTGAAGGAAAAGGACTGTAAGTAATTAGGCTTATTAATCAGAATGTAGCATGTGGCATAAAAAGAAGATATAATTCTGTCTGGACACATTTGCAATGCTAATACACTATAAAGAGGCTCTAATGTTACTTACTGTAAACGTCTATTTATTTTATACCTCAAGTCCCCTTTGCAAATGGCAAAGTTCCTGTCAACCATACATATATTTTTTGTCACGGTCTTTTGAATAAATGAGTCATCACTGAATAGAATGTTTGATTGTTTACTTCTCTTTTTTTTAAGCCCTGAAAACTCCCCAGACTCACAAAACTTAAAAAAACAGCTTAAAATACAGAATAATGAAGTCACATAATGAAGTAATTTGGATCATCATTTGATCCAAATCCATAATTTCTTGGTTTTCTTCCTGGAAAATCAGAAAATAATTAGAAGACTACACAAATGGCTGGATGTTTATATGAAATCCACATACATTCTCAGCAAATGCACGGTAACAGAATAATGTCTTACTGTCAAGGAAAAAAAAAATCACATGGAAAACTGCTTCGTAGGGCCTCTATTTTTTTTTCCTCTTTGGCTAATTTGTGTGTAATCATTCTCTTCAGAATTGCCACAGGTTGCTAAAATAATCACTAGATAAGGAAAAACCCCCTAATTTATTCTGATAAATGCAACTTACAACAACTTCAGTCCTGTGGTTTTGATGTGACTCAGAATAAAACATCTGCAATAAACAAACATATTAGGGATGGTAAAAACTAGTAGAGGTATACTTTTTTCAGCTGTGAATTAATTTACTTTATATGAAGAAAAAATATTCACTGGGTTTCCTGAAAATAGAGCAATCTCCTCTTGTGGATGCTTAATTCAGAGTCTAGAAATATTAAGAAGTTCTGGTGAGGCTGAGAGGCTTAGCTGTGCAAAGAAATAGCCAAAAACTCACTGGACCTGTGGTAAAAAGTTATTTGCAGGTGACTTAGCACCTCAGAGAAGACCGAACAGAACAGTTAGAGAAGGATGGATAGCATGGTGAGCAGTGAAATGCAGTAGTAAATATGTGTTCCATCTGGGAGAGTAAAAGTGGACAGCACTGTATTCACAGGGCTGCATTAAATTGTGTGTGTGTTAGTAGACACGATAGCCTCTTTTCAGGATTATGGCTATGTCTATAATGGCTGACATTCACTGTGAGAAAGAGCAGAGTCTCACTGAAAATTGAAGGCTAATAATCTAAGCATTCAAATTTGATGGCCCTAATTTTCCTTTTATTTACACCATTTTTATGATTATCTAACTCCATTCACTTCAGTAAAGCAGTTGTGCCTGATTTACAGGGACTGTGTGAGAAGTGCTGCCGAGGAGTCTTGTATAATCTGTTCATAAAAATTCCCACTATCAAACAACTTTTCTGACAACACAGTCTTTAGGTTAAATGCCTGACTGACCAAAAGTGCATCATTAAAGCCAAATTCTGTCCTTAGGTGTACTCCAAAGAAACATGACTTTGGTCTGTAATACACGAAAAAAACACTGAAGAGGACCACGATTCATCCAGCCATATGCCTTTAAATTAATCACATATTTTAAACATTTAAACCATACAAATGCAAATTTTTTTTTATTTTCGAAAACAATCCCAGTTTATAATCAATGTCGTCAACTTTCTCCAAGTGATGCCCTTTTCATGCTGGGCAACTTGTTAAATCCGACACAAGCTACAGAAAATGGGCTGAACATCCTAGAAAATCTCAGTATGAGTTTCCATTATGAGAACAAAAAGGTATGGAACAGGGATATTTATTAATAAATATAATCTGATTATGTGTGCCATCTCCATACTAAAAGTTGGGTCTCTATATTCTTCTGGGGCAAATGTAATTCTAAGGCTGCTTCTGGAGGGACAGATTAATATATCTGTGAAATATGAAATATTTAATGATAAAAAACAGCAGGCAGGCAGAACAACACATACACCAGAACAAAGGCCTTTAGCAAAGAACCACTCCCCTCTAAGCCAACTCTCTCTTCAATCAAACCATAGTGGTCCAGAAATACTAGAGACAATTCTGACATATCATAAAATAAGACTCACTCAGTTGCCATGACAAAGAAGATGCTAGAGCTGGGGTTTACCACTGAAAATTGCATTTGTCTTCTAGTCTACCTCTCTGAATCCCACTGGTTTAGCTGTACTGGGAACTGTACCATGACCCTGGGACACCATTTGACCAAAACTTATTGTTGATATATTGCAAATTGCAGTGGCAGTCTGTGGTTGGCTTTCAGGATCAGGGAGTGAGAGGGACAACAACACTGACTTGAAAATACCAGATGTAAAACTGTGGAGCAGCACAAAGAAGCAATCAGTTGCATGGTTATTCTGAATGATACACCAGTTTAGACAAGGCTGCCCTCTGCCAAGCCCGACTTTCTGACTGTGGATTGGAAGGTGGAACATGGAAAGAAAGCTTCCTTAACTTCTGTGGAGATGCCTTTTCCAGAATCACTCTATTACCTTTATTATTCTTCCTGGTTTAAAGATGTATGTGTGTGTGT
>VXBN01003324.1:181104-195209 GCA_013397395.1 Sinosuthora webbiana | reverse complement strand
GTGAGGGTTTTTGGTTTTGATTTATCCCCCAAGTATTCACATGTATTTAGAAAACTTAGTAGCTAACTAAAGACTATATTCCTGTGCTGATGACGAACCTTTTACAAGAAGTAAGTATTTATTAACCTGAAAGTGTAACACAGTCCTAGAGTGCTCAGATTAGTTAGGATTAATCAGAAATGAAAAGCACTTGTGTGGTACACTACCATAAAAATGTCCATTTCAGCTGCTGAACATACATAAAAAATTGATATATCTTGCTGTTGTGCTATCTTGTCAATATTCACATAGGTATACACATATAAACTCCTTGTCCGACACAGCAGAGTTTCTAGAACAACACCAGGCAAAAGTTCATCATAAACTGTGACCGTTTTTATATTGAATATTACCTTCTAAGGCTTAGTGCTTTGTACTTTGTATGGATAATGTAAAGATCTGATGCACAGCTAAGATAGTACAGCCATAGCAGAAAGAGTAAGTAATATTAGGTAAAATTTTGAGTTGTGAGTATGAATACAAGAAGCTGATGATTTGCGAGATACCTTTGATACATTCTTGGTGGGATTTTTTTGTTTGATTTGGTGGTTTATTTGGAGAGGTTTAGTTTTTAAAGGTTTTTTTGTTTGC
The DNA here is from genome assembly GCA_013397395.1 of Sinosuthora webbiana. Lineage (NCBI taxonomy): Eukaryota > Metazoa > Chordata > Aves > Passeriformes > Sylviidae > Sinosuthora > Sinosuthora webbiana. The sequence goes on along the minus strand of VXBN01003324.1, from coordinate 194,579 downwards.
TTTTGGGTAGGTTTTCTTTAGTTTGTTTTTGTTTATTTTGTTTATTTTTTTAAGATTAAACGTGGAGTGTAACAACAAACAGATTAGCAAAGAAAGTGTCTTATCTCATGACACTCAAATCTAAAACTCTTATTTTGACTTTAGCATTTTCTCAGAGCCAGACCCTCTGTACTTCTATTGCTGAGCTTCATACTTCTTTGGAAATGTCTCTTTCCAGATCTGTAGTGTGAGGCTGTATTTCTTGTTATATTGATTCTATCAACTTATGTTTCAGGACTTTGGGAATATTTGCTTCATGTATTTGCACATTCAAACTGGATGTTCACTCTCCCTTTAAACACCTCAAAATAAAAAAAAATAACATCCTGTAGCATCTCAAGATGCAATAGGTCTGCAAAATTAAACTTATAGAAAGCATTTGTCAGTATTGAAAAACATGCTGTAAGAGAGTGTCAAAAATACAATTTTTCAGAGTTCTAATGGCTCAGGACACTAACTTTTGAACTCCTGAAAAAGTGCTGAAATTCTCTAATGAAGTTTCACGGAAAAACCTTGCTGCCAATTTTTCCCTGATCTTTTCCTTGACACACCTTCTTCATCCTCAGTCTCTATGCTTGTTTTATTTTCACAGAACCAAGAGCTTGGTACTATACTCTGTGAGGCCAAAAAGATGACACTTTATTGTTTTTTCTAGTCACAAATGATGTCTCTTAATCTTGTAGGAAAGTTGAGCTTTGAAAGTGGATGTAGTTTTATGGAATTCCTTCCCTTTTCTATTCCTATTTTCTTTAAAGTCTTTGTCCTATATATTTAGGCTGTAAACTTCTCAGAGCAAAGATCGTTTTTTTTCCTCCTATACAATATATGAAAATGTGTTTTAATCTCAGCTAAGTGTTCAAATTGTTACCCTGAGACACTTCAGTCAATGACTTTGAAGAATTTTGCTCACCTTATTAGAGAACAGAAAATAAAATATTCAGCAAGCAAGCTCTCAATACTCTAGCATACCTGAATTATTGTGTTCCATACCTATAAAGGCTTCTGTTGACTTTCTTGAATTAGCTGAAATGCAATCTCTAGTTAATGATAATTAAGCAATATTAATGTATGACCTGGTGAAAATTGAATTTTAAAAAAGAACTTTATCATGAAAGGGTCACTCTATGCTCCCCTCTCTAAGGAAACACACAAACTTTTGTCAGAGTGATCAAGTGCTTTGTTGACAGGGTAAAGAATGTTCATATGGGTTCCACATTTTTTTCATTTTTTCTTTTGATTTTTTATGTGCTCTATGTAGAATGAATCTACAGGACAGTAGACAGGAAAGAAGGGTCTAAGCAGCGATGAAGAGCTTGTTTCACAGTGCTAAAGCTACTGAACTGATTGAAGAATGAAACCCTGGAGTTGATCTAGGGTTTGCACTGAGGACCATGAACTATTCTTTCTGGATTAGTGTGGAAAAATCATCCCCTTATGCAGAACTTTCTGCAGGGAGTAAGAAAGTAAAGATTTGGATGTTGGTTGACAAACCTGGATAGACCAAACTCAAATATTTTGCATCTGGAATGGCAGGATTCACAATTTTGTCGATGCAATTACCTGCACAGACCTCTATGTCTGAGATTTTTTTTTTTTTTTTTTTTTTTTTTTTTTAAATGATGGCTTTTTAAGATATGCACCAGGACCGATATAACAGCAATAGCCACAACTTTCTAACCTTCTTCAAGGGACCTGAAAATGGGAGCGATCCCATTTGTAAAGTTTCTTTCTGAATCTAATTTCACAAAGAGGGAGGGAAGAAGGGTTGCAGTTAATCAAAGCCTTCCTTTTTCATTACCTAGGAAGTAGGTAAGGGAGTTTCCTGTAATTGGGTTTGAGGGGGCAACAGTGCCAGGGAAATACAATTCTTGGAGGGATCAGGCTTTTTTTCAGGAACAGAAATCAAAGACCTATCAGGCACCAGGTTCTGGTGAACGGTTAAAAATAGAAAGTAAGTTGCTAATTTTTAAAAAGACTTAATGCTCCTTGTCACATGTTTAATTCTTATGCCAAAAATGAGATATGTTTAATAAACTACAGCTTCTATTCAAAATGAAAAGACAGATTTGTCCTAAATCAAAAAAGGAGGGAAATCAAAAAGAGGTATATATCGGCATTTTCTGCATAGATTTCCATACTTCATTGTTGACAATAGCAGCTTCTGATATTTTAATTGTTCTTTTTTCCTCATTTTATTACAATTGTTTTCTAATGCTGTTTCACTATATTCAAAAGATTCTCTCCTACCCAAATTTTCAGCTCTTTAAAGTGCAACTGAAAAGCTGTGTGATGTTCTCATCTGCAATTTTCAATCTCTCTAATCAAGTCCTTGCATTTCATACATATTTCAAGAGAGGTATTTTGGGAAGGCATTTGTTTCCCCTGTTCTTTCCCTCTTTTTATCAAGCTGTTCAGAATGTTTTTCATTATCCCTCTTCACTTTTGTTTCCATATTAACAAATGAACCTTTGTTAAGCTGAAGGTTTGTACTGGAGAGAGAGTTGGAATGACCACAAAGGCTTCCCTGTTGTGCTGGCTTTGGCTGGAGTAGAGTTAATTTTCTTCACAGTAGCTAGTATGGGACTGTGTTTTGGATTTGTGCTGGAAAGAGTATTGGTAACACAGGGATGTGTTTGTTATTGCTGAGCAGGACTTTCACAGAGCCAAGGCCCTTTCGGCTCCTTACCCCATCCCACCAGTGAGGGGGCTGAGGGTACACAGTTGAGAAGGGACACAGCTGTGATAGCTGACCTCAACCTATCCAAGGGATATAACATTCCACACGGCATCATGCTCAGCATACAGAAATGTGGGAAGGAGGAAGAGTGATACGTTTGGCTTGATGGCTTTTCTTCCCAAGTGTCCTGATCTAGGAATGCTGCTCCCTAATTTAATGCTTTCCCACCAGTGAGGCTGTCCCAAACCAAGTGCCAATTGCTCATTCCCACCCCACCCGTTTCACTCTCCCTTTCTGCTCCAGGGATGAAAAGAATTGTGGTACAAAAAGGTAAAAATTGTGGGTTGAGATAAGAACAATTTACTGGAAACAGCAATGAGATAAGAAAATTAACTGAAACAGCAAAAAAGCTAATAACAAAGGTGTACAAAAGAGGGTGGTTCACACACAAAAATGTTCACAAAATCCCCATAGGATGTGACACTTTTATCTATTAAACTATGTTTGTCTCAATCCACACGTTTTTTTATTTTTCCCCCTTTGATTCTCTCCCCCTCCTACTGTGCAGGGAGTGAGTGTCCAGCTGTGTGGGGATTGGTTGCCAGCTGGAGTTAAACTATGAGACCTGTCATTCATAATCATCCTTCTGAATGAGCCTGACATCCTGCCCTTTGAGACAGAGCTTCTACCAAACCCATATTTGGTTGTCACTAGTAAAGGCATTGGTTCTTTTAACATTGATCACTTCTCTCAAAAAGTCTCCCCGTGTGTGTCCATGCACTCCACCCTCTTTGCTGAGGTGTTTTTGCTTCAGGGATCTCAGAAAATGTGTCATAAAGATGCAAGTATTTTTATCTGTAAATTAAGCTCTCAAATGATTTTAGGATCAGTCTTTTGCTGGAAGAAGGTTCCAGAAAGAGAAAAAGAAAAAAAAAACAAACAGGTGGGCTGGCACATGTTTGAATAAATATGAATAAGAACTGTCTCTCTGTAGTGATACAGAGCACTAGTTATGAATTTCTTTTCTCATTTTACAATTCCTTACTTATGGTGCTTTTCGTTTCTCTGCTGGGAAGTAAAATGTTGTTATTAATAAAAACACAATATTGATTTTATTTAGAAATATATTATACTAATCCATGAATAAAATAATAAACTCTTGTTTCATCCTGAAGCATGTCAAAACCCTTGTAAAACAAATGATTTTAGATAATATCAATATTTCTATGGCTATTTGTTTAATTAGTACACTGCAGCTCTGTAACAGTTGGCCTGTCTTTGCTACCTTAGAAGCAAACAAATCTCTTCTGAATTCAAAATAATCTTCTGCTGTATTTAGAGCATTGCCTTAAGTTGCTATATACTTTTTTGCTGCATTACTTCACTTCTACTGGTGTATATTCACTGATTAAGGATTTTCTATCTCTAGGTGGAAATAGAGTAGGAAAATAAGCTCGTTACTTGTGGCCATTTACTCAGGACAGGTGTCAAAACTAGGATTTGGAGGCTTGTTGAGTTTAAAAGGGACCTCTGAAGATCAACTGGTCCATCCTCACTGCTCAAACAGGGTCTTCTGAGGCAGGTTGATAAGGAGTGTGTAGAGTTCTGTTTTCAGTATCTCTAAGGATGGAGACTGTGCAACCTCTCTGGAAAATCTGACCAGTTTTAATCACCCTTCAATTATTTTTTTTCATATATTCAAGTAAAATTCCTTATATCTTAATTTGTGGTTATTGCTTGTTGTCCTTTAAGAGGACACTGCTTATAAGAGTCTGTCTCCTTTCCATTCATTCACTTCATCAGGTATTTAAATTCTTTAATAAGGTCCCCCCTGAATCTTCTTTCCTCCAGGCTGAGGAGTCCTAGCTCCCTCAGCCTTAGCTGCTGTCCCTTAATCTGCAGAGACCATACCAGGACAGAGTAATCCAGATAGGAACAGGAACACATCCATTCATCTGATTTGTTTTCCATTTCTGCCAACTTGTGTCATCTGCAAACCTGCTTAAGGTGCACTCTGTCCTGTCATCAAGGTCATTAATGAAGATATTAAACAGTATTGGCCTTGACATTGACCCCAGGGGTACAACACTAGGGACTGGCTCCAGCTGGACATCATGCCATAGAGAAGGAGCACATCTGCTCCTGCAAAGTCTGACATGGTCAAGACCCTAGTTTGAGGAATTTACTTCATTTTTATTCATCTTAGATTCACAACACCTGAAAAAGACTGTGTATCTCTTCTTATGTTTCTGATAAAAAGTGCTGTGTAAGAGCTAGGCATTATTTTCAGTCAGGTATTTTACCCCTTATTACCACTTATAAGTTGCAGATCACATTTCTCTATTAAAAGGTTACAATACACTTACAAGTTGAAGATCACATTTCTCTGTTAAAGGGTTGCAATACATATTTTTATGACACAAGGCAACAACTTCCTTGTTCCAAGTCTTTTTCTTAACAGATCGTGGGAAAAACTTTGCACTCAGATTTCATTTCAGCAGCATCAGCTATTCAGCTTCAAAGAATCCATATTTTCAATTATTTTTATGCTATTAAAAAAAGAGTCCAGATTCAAAGGCAGAAATTATTTCAACTCTTAGAAGTACTATATCTGCTAAAAGGTGAATCCTTTTTTCATTTAAGAAGAGTAGGTTTTTAATCTAGTTTAGCAAGATTTTAGACCAAGTAGCATCAACCTAATAACTGCTATCAGTACTATAACTCTGTTTTAAGTGTACATATAAAGCATCTACTGTGGCTAGTCACTTATTTTTTTTAAATGCAGTGTGATAAAGAATAAGCATTTCTTGCATAGAGCAAATTGAGACATGACAAAGAGTTAAGTATTCTATAAATACTTCTGGCATCCTATAAATCATCAAGTAAAGAAAATGCTGACAAATATCAACATCAGTGGAGTATTGATCTACCAAATGCACTTCAGCCTCTCACTAAACAGTATTCCCTAAGCATACAAATTAAACAGATGAGAATGGAAAAACAGATCTTTGCCACTACTAACACCTTCAACAGATTTGCAGGAGTTTTTGTAATTGTTCTCTCCTGCTCTTTTACTGTTCTCAGATTACTTCATTTGAGATGATGGAAATCACTTTATTATTGCATTTCATGCGCCTCAATATATGCAATATGAAAACAAGCATTTACTAGCATTCCACTCCTTGTGTTCAGTGTTCAGTGTGTACTGGAAGTTTGACTGGCAGCTAAGAACAGTGCAAGACTGTAATACAAAGAAAGTTTTATTCGGAACTTGTATACTGAATTACATCACCTGGATTCTAACATAACTTTTTATCAGTTTGGGTAGCATGGTTGATTTCATCTGTATTCCCTATAAAAAAGAGGCCCCCTGAGAATGGGTAACATTATGAGAATATTTTAGCAGGTGACATTTAAATCAGAACATCCAGAGGCAGTGTCATAAGCAGATATGTCTTTTTCACCTCATAAGCCAGGGCTGAATGTTAAATGCAGACAATAATATTTTATTAACATTATCATGGTATTCAAAGAGAGGTTATGAGGCAAACAGGTAACTATTTTTCTACCCTTTCATATGTCTTCCAAGAAATAATTGCTTCTAGGAGCCAAATTATTTCAATTTATTTCTTCCTGTTTGAAGGATTCCTTTGTAGAAGGATTCCTTTGTTAATGTAATGATTTAGGGGTGCTTAAGTTCTACAATTCAGGTCTTGAAATTTTTCAACAAGACAAAACAAACTCAAGTATGTAATAATCTAATTCTTGGGCAGAGTGGTATAATGACTAAAATCCTAAAAAGCCCACTTCTTATTTCCATTGTTCTGTTTTTCTTTGTTTTGTTTTGTTGTTTTTTTTTCATTTCTGTGGCATGTTTCTGGTTCTACATAAATTAAAGTAACAATGAAATAAGCTCAATTTGATGTTAATTTTTTTCACCCGGTGATAATTGACTCTATAAATGGAGAAAAATGAACTGACATAAGAATAGGAAATAGCAGTCACCATTTTAACTACAGTTTTTTCATTCAGCAAACCAAACAATCTCCACACACTAATGACTGGTATTAACATTTGCATTTCATACATGAAAATGTAGTCTTTAGAATTATCTTATCTTGTGAATATACTTTCTGTAAATATATACGCACATGTACATGTATCTGTCTAAGTCTGTGCATATGTGCACACATTTTTTCTGAGAAATAAATGACCTCGGGTACAGAACAACAAAAGATTATTATGTATTCTCAGTGTAAGTGGAAGGAATGACTCATGAGAAATATTGCAGGCATTTGTTATATAAATAGGTTAGCCTTGTTTAAAGGTTGGCAAGTTCTTACCTCTGGTTTATTTTCATTTATGTTTTACAAGTCATATTATGTATTAATTATTGTATTTTGATCACGCTGCTTGTTAGATAATGCATGAGCATCTCTCAGATCTCAGCTGAAATTTTAAATGCACACTGAAGCACATGTCTACAGAGCAGTTCCTCAGAATATGCTTTTAAAATTCCAGTGAACAATATCTTAAAAGTCTAAGACTGTGGATCATAATGTTTTTATAAAATGGGCTTCTGCATATAGTGAACCAGTGACCCAGATGACAACCCTTCCCTTCCCTTCCCTTCCCTTCCCCTTCCCCTTCCCCTTCNCCCTTCCCTTCCGCTCCCTTCCCTTCCCTTCCCTTCCCTTCCCTTCCCTTCCCTTCCCTTCCCTTCTTCTTTTATGGGAAGAGGCTAAATATTAACTTATTATACAAATTGCATTAGTTATCTTGTGTCTCAATAGTTATTTCCCAACGATTTTTTATAAAATATCATTGTTTAATGAATGATAAAACTTGTAGCTTCCCATCAGCTGAAACAGCTGACTAGAGACTTGTATTTAGGCAGAAATATTGTAGATGGTACGTTGCATACCAACCATCCGTTGTTCGTGTTGACTCTTTATTTCACTTCACATCAGCTTTATTTTCCCAGAGCTGAATGAAAAGTCCAGCTGACACAGCCTATTTTCTTTAGAGCTCATCAGTACTCCTATAAAAATCCAGTGAGAATTTTGATAGAGTCTTCTGAGAACTGGCCACCCAGCTTAAATGACTATCCACACTGACTTGAGCTCTGCTGTGGGATTTTCTAAAGAAGACTGAAAGCTTACGTTATTTAAGTCTAGGTTGTTCCTCTTCACATCACAGTATGAATCTGCAGAAATTTAGGATAATCCATGGTTACAAATGAGAAAAATAAAAGCTGGCATTTTCTGCTAGGCGAGAATGACTGATAGAGCAGTAAGTACATTGTTTTAATTTTGAACTTATTCAAGACTATAACATATTTGTGACTCAAATTTAAGAAAAATCATTGTCCTGAATGCTCAAGGTGGTTTAAATAGGCCTACATTTGGAAGAAAAAAAAAGTAAATCTGTAAGCTAAGAATGGAAAAACCCTCCAAATAACATGGCTGTTTAGAAGGTCATTTTCAGTAAGATTTTTTTTTTTTTAAGATATTGCAGCTTTTCAAGAGAAGGAATAATTAGAAGAAAAGGTTTGTGCAAATATCCACAATTTGCATTGAGTGCTTAGGTTTTCATCTCCTATCATAATTAGGTGATTAGCTTAGCATAATCAGGAATCAGCAAGTTTGATACTTGCTGCATTCACACACAACAATAAGATGTTCAGTCTAAAGAAAAACCCACCCCAAAGCCTTACAATTTACATGGAAGATGAAGAAGTAGAACTAGTGTAAAGGAAAGATAACTGAGAGATTATCAAAGCTGGGAAATATAAAAATGCTGATGTGCTGCTCATCACTTTCAGGGTCACTGTCGAGTGGTAGCAAAACATAAAGTGAGCGTGAAAGGCAGATCTGAAGAAGGATACTGTGGCAGTTCATTAACACAGAACTCCTTACCCTGTAGTATTCACTGCCTTCATAGACAAAAATCACAAGAAATCTCTTACCTCTATTAGGTCTCTGAGGAACTAGGGGCTGCTTTACCTTACCATTTCTTACAATGTTCTTATATTGAATGAAAGAAATATAAAGTCATTAAGAGGAGATGGAACCAAATTAAAACCAATCAAATGAAGACCCCCCCCCAAAAAAAAAAAATCAAAAAACCCAATCCCAAAGTGCAACAAACCCCCTCCAAAGTTGCTTCATATCCTCTTCAAAAAAAACCTCTTAGCAATTGCACACATTTCAGTGGAGAGTAGGAATCCATCTTCACACTTGCAGCTAATCAATTTATGCCTTGAAGCATGATATTTGGTTTACCCTTATTATTAATTTTGGCATGCATAGCTACAAATGTTGTTAGTGTTCATATAATTAGCCCACTTCTTTTTAACATTCAGCCAGGGTATTTGACTTGATGGCCTCCTGTGAGGGTGAATTTCACAGGTTGATTATATGCTGCGTAAAGGAACATTTGCTTTTATTGGTTCTAAATTTATTGCTTTTTAATGGCAGAGAAGAAAACTGGAGAGTAAAAAAACAATTTATTCGCAAAATCTCTTAGGTTGCCCCAGTGAAAACTAACTAGAATGTTGTTGTTGTTGCAAAAGGGAAGAAAGGGAATCCCAGAGAGTCCTAAATATGATTTTTTCACTGTTTGCGTGGGTGGGTAAGAGCAGGTAAGGAATTAACACCAGGACAAACACTGAATGACAAAAAAAAAAACAAAAAAACAGATCCAAAATGCAGCAGAAAGGAAAAATGAAACTACATGTCAGAGTACTTGGGATAGAATTAGGATGATGACCTTTGCACTGTATCATGGAGGAAACTTAGTTAAAAACGGTCCCTGTTCACTTTAGAGGAAAGAATAGATGACAAAGATGTCAAATGGTATTAGTAAAACATTGATCACAATTACTTTAGCAATAGGGCTGAAACAATATTAGATAGAATTGAAGAATTTACATTATAGTAGAAAAAAACTAAACAAAACAGGAAAAGTGGAAGAAACTGAATTAAAATTAACAGAATTAAGCCACAGAAAGGAAGTCCTCTAGGACACGGCCAAATTATACAATGAAAATGAACTACTTTCAAAATTTCTGTGCATGGCTTATACTGTAATGATGAGAACAACACAAAGAAATACCAAAAAAGGAAAATAAATAAAGGGAAAATAATTAAATAAGTGAATAAGACAAGCTCAAACTCTAAAGGAAAAGAAAAGTTAAAAAATCAAATAACATAAACATTTTGAACATTCACATATGAAAGCATTTGCCATATGTATAAATAAGTACCTTGCCAAAAACTTATGAAACCTAACACTCCCAGCCCAAGGAAATTTGGGCTACCTCATACTAGATATCTACAGAACAGATCTATGTCTGAACTAGCTGCTTAGAATTTGTGTTTTATTAAATGAGAGAAGCCGCTCTGGGTTCACTTGACCTATTTGAGATAACCACCTTACAATATAGCAAACTAAGTTGCACAACTGTGTCTCTTTTCTTCCCTTACTTTGAACAGAGACCAATAGCAAGTAGACCTCTCATGCCTGATGCAGATCACCACCACTGAAGTAATCTCAGAGCTTCTAGAAAAATCAACAGATGACTCTGAGACATTTGAAAATGAAGAAAATGTTTATTTTCTTTATGAAGAAAATGTTGAACAAACAACATGCCAGTGATTTTGTAAAGGATTGTGCACAGCCACAGAACAAGCCACCCACACATTCTGTCTTTCATTGTTTGTCACCTTCTGCATAGGTAGTAGCAGTGCACTAATAGTGAAGGAAAACAATTTATAGATCAATTGCAAACTGCTGTTAACATTGTTCTGAGTAGGCTGAGAGATGAATAAGATCCACTGGGCACCAAAATGCTCATTGAAAGCACAAAAGTGTTGCAATAGCAACAAATCAACTCATCAGAAGGACACATTTCTATGAGTAAAACTTTGTGCTGTCATGGTTACCCTCCTTCGAAAAGAATTTGGCTCATGTAGTTCTAAACCAAAACAAAGACAGAGTTTGGTCATGTAGGTATGCCCTAACTAAGCAGAAATATCTGCCGCAAAAGGAGTTATTTGCTCCTCAAAGGTACTACAGACTTCCAAACAGAAAAAAAAAGAAAAAAAGAAAAAAAAAAAAAAAAAAAAAAAAAAAAAAAAAAAAAAAAAAAAAAAAAACAACAAAAAAAAAACCACAAAACTGAAGTAGAAATGCAGTGAGAATTACTGACAGATACAGAGTCCACTTAAAATTAAAAATTGTAAATGAAGCCTGAAAACAGAAGTGAAAAGAGGGAAAGCCATATAAATTTTTGATGTGCAGAGAACCTGCACAGAGGTCTGAAAAAGGTCCAGAAGTTGACGGTAGTTGCTTGTGAAGGACAGATTTCCACATGACCTGATAAATGAAGATTCAACAGTCTTTGGCGAGCAGTGGTCTATTATGTAACATCTATGTTATTAACTCCATAGAAAAGACTAACAAAAGCTTCCATGCACCTGTACAAATGTTGTAATAGTTCCCCTGACCTTCAAAAAGGTCTTGCAAGGATAGAAAGGATTGGATGAGATGATCATGTATTGTAATTACAGCCATGCAAGTTGGAATGCAGCTTTTAAGAAGGAAAAGGAGGAGTATGGAATAATTACATATAATCCCTGTGCAGGGACTTTTTGCTTGTGTATTGGATAAAAAAGTTTGTGTCTGTAGATATCAGGTTAAATTTGCTGCCTGTTTGAGTTAAAGCAGTAAAATCTCTCAGCTCTTATGAAAGACTTAAAACAAAAATCCCTGAAGCTGTTGATACACAAAATAAAGACAACATACAGTCTGGTTGCGGGGGAGAGCATTACCCCAGGTTCAATGTGGAGGTGTGCAATCATTTAATGACAACGATAACACACAATATGAGGAATAAGGTACCCCTTAACTGGGATGGTGTCCACAGCTATGCACATGTCCCTCACATGCCTCTTTTCTTCTCAGATTTAGGAAGAAATAAATCATCATCCCTGAAATACCTACGGCAGGCAATGGGCATTTACATAACATAGCATTGTCTCACTTTGTGGTCTCTATAAAAGGTTCTGGGACACCACGTGGCAGCCTTTATAAGACTTTAACAAGTACTTCAGAGAGAGAAAAGAAGAAAATATGTATGTTCACTGAAAAAAAAGAGGATAAAAGAAAGGCCATTGTTGAAACAAAAATGTGGTTTCTCAACATGAATATTAACATCTTTTTCAGCTTTCTTCATGACTTTGAAAAATATGAGTCCCACAAAGCAGTCTGCAACATCTATTTATGGAGAAAGCGATTTCATTTTAATTTCTTTAAAAAAAACACTAAAAGTAAAAACAACAAGAAGTCATGTGTCACTTTTTTTTCTGTGAAATCTGATAAAACACACTGTTACTTTAGTGTCTTTGGAACTTTATTTTTTGTCTTATTGATAAACAGATAAAGATTTGGGAAACCATCTGGTCTCAAGCAGATCCCTTGAGTATGTGTTGCATCCTTGCTGCTCAATAGCTGATGATAAAAATCAGCATAAAACTAGAAAATAGTTCCCATTGTTCTAATAATTAATTGCTTATTTATTGTCTTCAAATCTTTCTTCTTACTTATTGATTGTCAGTCTTGATTGCTAATGTTGTTTTCTTCATCTTCCCCAGATTCCGTCCCATTAATGTTTTACTGTTTATGTAGTTGTAGCAGACAGCATCTCTCTTCAAAGGTCCCCTGGTCCTCCTGCTTGGGTTTGTACAGGAAGACCAATCCAGCAAAGAAAACTCTGAAAGTGATTTTTCCAACTTTGACTGATCTATTTAAACTAGGAATGGTTCAGTACCACTTTAAGGCAGATCTTCCTGAATGTATGGCAAAGCCTGAGCTGTTTAAATGCACGGAGCAGAGGATTGGTTTCTCAGCTAAACAAGAACACTTGTAACCATAAAAACTAGCTAGCTCAGTAAAAAGCACTATTAAAATAAAATATCTATTTATTAAAACCCCCAAAACCCCCAGCCTTATTGCTCTATTTATGTGGTATTACATCATAGTAAATAGGCAAAATGCCAAGAGAAATTGAGTAATATTAGAGTATTAGAGGAATAACACACTTGAGTGACTAATGTAAACCAGAAGGGATACAGTAGACCAAAATTAAAGAAAATATTCTAAGGTTGTACTGCATTACTCAGTATTCAAATGCTCATATCAGAATATTATTTTTCAGTACTTAATCAGATCTTATTTTACTTACCTTTTTCTGCCCATCACTGCACGACTTTTTATAGTCTGTGTAATGTGACTTCAACCTGTGTCAGAAAGTTTAATGCTCTGCTACACAACAGTAACAACTCATCCATCTTCATTAGAAATTGTTCATCTACCTGTCCATTCATAAGGCCTTTCATCCACTTCTGTACAGAATGGAGACATAAAGAGCAAACCAAAAGTAAATAGAAGAAAAAATTTTTAAGTGATTTGATTGCAGAGATTTCAAAAACATCACATTAACTGGTTTGGAGAAGTTTAGGCATTAAGCTTTGGGGAACAGAAGAACTTTGCTTTTCTTCTTCATTTTCTTCTTCTTTTTTCTTTTCCCATTTTTTCTTCAAGAACGAATAATCGATAATGGGAAAAAATGACTGAAGAAACATCTCCAAAACCAATTGATATTTTTATTTCATTATGTCATGTAATTCTCAGAGAGGAAAAAAACAAACAAACAAACAAACAAACAAAAAAAAAAAAAAAAAAAAAAAAAAAAAAA
>VXBN01003324.1:144450-176530 GCA_013397395.1 Sinosuthora webbiana | reverse complement strand
ATAATATATATATATATATATATATATATATATATATATATAAAATCTTTGCATACAAAATTTTGAATATCCTTCTTTCATCTTCAGGAGAGAAGTATGTGACTGTTGGTATGATAATGACTTCCCTAAATGTGGTTACATAAGTAACAAAGTACCAAATGGGGAAAAAAGTGTACTTTTCTTACTAATTGTTGCTCACCAATTCTCTTTATGTTCATTGCTATATCCTCATTGCATCCACCACCTGCTGCCAAGCGAATTTTGTTTTAGTCCACCAGGCTGTATAAAGTTACATAAGTGTTTGCTTGTTTTATCACTTCCGTTCACACTATTGAAGGGAATGAGAGTATTGTCCTTATGAATAATTTGGTTAATCAGCTTGCATTTCTGCAACAAAGATTACTTAATAGTAAAGAAAAACAAGGCATTTGTATCAGCCTCCTTCTATGTACTTAGAATATGTATGTACTATGCCTTAGAATCTTCATAATATCCTAGAATTAATTGTACCTCCATACAATAAAAACACAAAAGTGGTCCACCTTCTTTTGGGAAAGAAATGCCTAATGGCTTTATTGAAGGGAACCTCTAAATCATTTAACAGAAGAAAAGGAAATACCATAAAAGAGCATTAAGGTTCTTTCAGAAAACAAGAACATAAAAGCTATTCTGAACAGGTGGAATGTGCATGTGTCTGCTGGTTCTTGGATATAATACAGAAATAACAGCATCATAATCAAGAAAGAATTTCAAAGAAATCTTCAAAGAAATTGCAATATGTAAGTAGCTGATGATATTTTCTGTTGTTTAGATAGAGGATTCACAGTTACTCTGAGTCGCAGAAAGATGAAAGTTTTATGCCTAAGCATTGTTGAGTTTTTGTTGTCTCCATTTTGGAATTTTTGCCCAAGCTTTTCCTTTTTATTCTATAACCATCCTTAACATTTGAATGGTTTGGCTGAAAATGTCATAATGTATATCATAAGAATATAAACTGTGCTTCTATTTCATATTAACTATTAAGCATACATCAGGAATGAATGCACAAATTAATTCAAGGTGTTTGTTGATGAGAAACTCAACACGAACTGGCAGCCCAGAAAGTCAGCTGTGTCCTGGGCTGCATCAAAAGTGTGTCCAGCAGGTCAAGCTACACAGGGACCTTGTACAGATGTCTGTAGTGATAGGGCAACAGTAATGGATTTAAACTGAAAGAGAGTATGTTTAGATTAGATACACAGAAGAAATTCTTTAGTATAAGAGTAATGAGGCACTGGAAGAGGTTGTTCAGAGAAGTTGTGGATTTCCCATCTCTGTAAGTGTACAAGGCCAGGTTGGATGGGGCTTTAGGCAATGCCAGGGGAGTTGGAACCAGGTAATCTTTAAGACCATTTCCAACCCAAACCATTCTATGATTTCATAATTCTAATAAATTTTTTTAAATAAGCCAAAAACCCATTATGTTTATCTCATTTCTCTATATCATAATTAACTGCTTCTTACAAGAAAAAAAAAAAAAAATCTCCAAACCACTTCAGTGACACAGGCATGAATTCAGAAAAGCAGTAGACACAAACCAGCTGAATTTTATATCCCAAGTCTCATATAATGTTGATGAAATTGATTTTAATCATAATTTAGGCAAACNTTTTTTTTTTCCCCTCTCTTTTTATTTTTCCTTGTTCTTGAGGGGAGCATTCCAAAGCTACATATGTGTCTTACATACTCTATAAATAGAAAATAGTTTTTTGTATTTAATCATAATTTAGGCAAATGTTGACATTAAAGACAGGACAAAATATTTTCCTGAGAAAATCTTTGAAAATAATTTGTTCTTCACCAGAGAAATAAACTCAGAAAATCAGTTTTTGTCCACACAAAGTACATGTTGCTGTATTTTTTCTTATTGAAGCAAGATGATATTTCATTTTTTTTTTCCTATTCTGAGTATATTTTAGAATAGTGAAGCACTGTAAATTGTGTAGTCTGTATCTGTGATTGTCATATAGTAGAAATGCATCTTCCCTGAAGTTACTCTTGTAAATGTAGTGTAATTACACCTGAACTAAGTTTAAAATGGTAGCAGTGAAGACATTCAGGACATTATCCATAGAAAAAAACAAGTGCTAAATCTCTTCTACCTTAATCACAACTACTTTGAGATTCTTTAGGCAGAGGGTTCATTGCTCAGATATCTCATTATTTTAGCTGATTTCATTTTCTTGCATACAAAAATACCACCCCGGTGTTGGGAAATCCCTGAGCTATGACCTCTTGCAGGCTGGCACAGCAGAATGGAGGAATGTTGCTGTAAGCTTGTCCTATCCCGCTTTTCTCTAGACCTGTCATCAGACTGCCATCAGTCCCTGCTGGAGACAGTGGCCTAAATAGATTTTTAGTCCAATTTAGCATGGACATTTCTAATTTTTTTTCAATTCCAGCATTTTCAGAACAACACCCTCACTCCACCACTTCCGCCAGCACCCTACATCATGACTTTTTGTTTTAATCAATATTAGAAACAAATTGGATAAATTTTCTCTGGGGTCTGCATGGGTAGAAACTCACCCAATGACATTCAGTAAAATCCCTGTTTTCTTGGCAGAAGAAATGTCCAAAATACAGAGATGAGGGGTTTGTAGACTTGGGTCTTATTATGAAAGGATCTGATTCATTCAGCAATCGCTGCTTAGGTTTGTGTGATTTTTACCAGATGACAGACAACTGAACATTAAATCTATAGTTTTGCTGGTTACAGTTTGTCTCAGATTTGGCAGCTTATGCAGGTTTCTATATCGATGATACTGTGAGCTGTTACCATTTTTTCCTTGCTTGCATTGTGTTTTGATAGCCTGACATTTGTTCTCTTCAAATACATGAGCTATGAGCCTGTCTTGCTGCTTGTGCTGCTTCAGCTTATACCAGTTTAAATCAAGTTTGATACCTCTAATGCACTTGAAAACTACTTTACTTTTTACTATCCTCTTGTGTATTATCTTTTCATAATAGCAAAGAACTCCTATTTTCCACATCTATGAGGGTTTTTTTAGTTTATTTGGTTGGGTTTTTGTGTGTGTGTGTGTCCCTTGCATTTTTTCTGGCTCAGTTTTGTTATTCTTCTCCAGCCATCCATAATTTTGCAGCTCAAGGTCAGCCCCAAAGGAAAGCATGTATTCCTGATCTCACAGTAGACAAATTCATATGCAGAATGTTGTGTAAATAAGAGGGAAAAAATACTATAAATATTCAGCTTGCCAGTCAAACTTTTTTTTATTTACATAATACTAATTCACAATGGCATACAATGTATTTGAGTATGAAATGCTTCTGATCTCAAAATGAGATGTAATTCCTTTATGTTTACTACTTCAGTAGAAGTATTGTAGTTAAAGTAGTTGGCAATTTCCTAAAAATCGAAAGTTCTGTTTTCTCCTCTGTTTGTAGAAACCCATGAATTTTTCTTTTTATCTGTAAAAATAAATATTCCATGAGGACGAGACTGCTCTTTTTTTTTTTTTTTTTAATGGGATATGAAAAATTGGTTCTTAGGAAGCTATCAAATTCCAGTTGCAGAATTGTTTGCAGTTGTGCCAAGGTGCTGTAAAAAAATGTCAAAAGCTAAAGAGAAACTTTTGCTCCAAAATTTTTGTACAAAGAAATTTATAGTAGAATTCTTTAAATGTAGATTTTTATTAATTCATAATGTTTTAGCACAAGAAAAATTTGTTTTATATATTATTTCAAGTTCTCATTTCTTGTTAGTAGGCAATGAAGAGAAACCACTGAAGTGCATTCCTAATAAGCATCTTTTATTGTCTTGCACCACACTCCAGCGTGAAAAACACCCTGCTGTTTTTTGCTTGCTCTCTCACATACATATTTCTCTTGATTATTTCTTGTATTTGCTGATTAAAAGGTTATCATTAAAAGACACCATGTGATCAGGAAGTAAACAGCAAATTATCTAACCTATTCAATTATACCCGTGAAGACTATTTTTAGCAATTTAAAATCTCAGTGTTTGTATCGTTGATGTAATTTTAAAATAAAATAATTGAAGTACTTTGAACACAATGACACAGAGTGTGAGAAGCACAAGCTTGAATTCCAAAGGATTTGTTCCAAACACAAGTATCAGATTGGAATTAAAACCCAGTATTTATTATTTTAAAATACAGTTTTAAGAGACAAGTATTTCTACAAAAAACATATATGTTTCAGCAGTAAATTTAGACTCCAATTCATAAAAATATTTAAGCAATCAAATACTGAAAAATTATTTTAATCTGTTTAGCAGGAGCTGCTCAAGTGGATAAAACTATTCATGTGTTTAACTATCTCATTGAATTGGAGCACACACTGCAAATTTGAAATGCCAATAATTTGAGTTAGTAACAGTTTAGAATTTGTAGAAGATTGTTGGTTAGTTACCATAAAGTAAGTTATTTAGATGTTGCCATTGAAAATAAAAAATTCATGGACTTCAAAAGGGATTTGTTACATATTCTCACACTATCAGAAAATATGTATCCTGTCTCCAGGTTTCCTTTAGGGTCATGAAGGCCTTTTCGGATAGGTCACATAAAATGTAGAATATAACACATCCTCCAAGTAATCTGAGCACTACTCATCGACTTTTGCTCTGTGTACATGGATATTAAATGAAGGCAAGAACTGAAAGATGCTTTGAATACTAATATTTGTATATTATCAGGAAAGTGCTCTTCTGGGAATGGTACCTATAAGGGCTGTTTCAGTCAAGTGGCAGAAGACACTAACACCCTGTAAGGTAGCCTTCTTGAGGAGAAAGATGAAGAGAAGTATGTAACTATGTAATGTCCTTAAAAATAGGTCAATATTTTCATTTGCATTGCCTCTAATGGTGATGGAGGACTGATGAAAAGTAGGAAAGGCAGGAAATATGCATGTAAAATTTTTATTTGTTTGAAGTCTTGAGCTGAAAATATGAGAAATGCCTGAGAGAAATGCTAAGCAGCCAGATCAAGGTAATTTGTGAAACTCCCAAGAAATCATGTGATTTGTGACAGTAGATTTAAAACCCACATGACTGCTTTAAAAATAATTTCAATGGAAGATTTAAAATTTATGTGAGAGAGTTAGAAATTATGAGGAAGCTGGTCACAATAAAATTATCTATATGAACAGCATGCTCAGAAGATCATTGCTATTGCCTTAATTTTGCTTCTTCATCTATTTTGTATCAGGGGAAAGCCTATCCATATTTGAAGGATTTATAACTTGCAATGTCTTCAGAAACAGTTGCCTTCCCTGGGGATGTTCTCCCAAGCCTGTCCTGGCTAGCCCTGGCACCAGCAACAAGTCCAGTACAGCTCAGAAGGCTGGCCAACCGAGCTGATCCGGTGGGTCCCAGCATTGGTACAGCGCGATGAAGGCGAAGGAATAAAGAGAGGACTCTGATGAGGGGTCCGCCACTGAAGTTTATTGGTGCCCTGCAAGGAGTGACCTCACCTCCTGGGACTCTGCCTCAACAGAGCGCAGATCTCCCTGGTGCAGCATCTTTTAATAGAGGGAGGAGTAAGGGGAAGGGTACAGCATGGGACCAGTCAGGGATAACTAGGGAGTGGCTCTGCATAAGAAAGACAAACAGGGGAACCAACCAAGGAGAGGAAGGAAGGAACAGCTGGGATCCTGCCCAATCACTCAACGACCTCACTGGAACTTTCTAGACCCAGGGTGAGGCCTCAAAGTGACAGACAGGACCTGGAGGTTACGTAACACAATGATTGGTGGACAACTGTCACCAGAGTAAACCATAGGGAACAAACTCAAGGGGGTACACAAAACAAATCATTTAACTTACATAGAACAAATACATACATTAAAAAAACTAAAAACACACCACTACAACTGTCCATATATAAATAAGGACTTACAATCAGCTACCTTATATTATTTTTAAATGGTTTATTTTGTATTCAGCTGTAGAGCAAAATGAGATTTTTCCTTGCACACAGTGGTTGTTGCTTTAAAAGAAAACTCCACCCTGATTAAAAAGTCAGGCCTTTACTTCTAACAGGAAAATCATAAAAATCTGCAATAATATTTTAACTGAAATATCTCTGATGAAAGGACTGTAATACTGTGATAAAAAAAAATATTCACAAACCAGCTACTGAATAGTTTTCATGGGTTCAGCCGCTGTGGGAATTTTTGCAGTACACAAAAAGCTTTCTTCTTTCCTACACAATGGCTAAAAAACCTGACATAATTAAAAACAAACAAACAAAACCCAACAAAAAACAACTTAGATTGAGAGTTGTGGTTTAATCCCAGTCAGCAACTAAGACCCACAAACCTCTCACTCACAGTGGAATGGGGAGAGATGAGGAGACGAAAAGTGTGTTGAGATAAAGACTAAGGGGGAAAGAAATAGCTGCACATGAAAGTAAAGAAAAACGAGAAATTCCTTCACAACTTCCCATGCACAAGCAGGTGTTCAGCCATCCCCAGGAAAGCATCTCCCTCATATGTAACAATGACTTGGGAATACAAATGCCATTACTCCAAACGCATCCCCCACCTTCTTTCTTATGCTCCCTCTTTATATGCTGAGCATGATACCATATAGTATGGAATGTCCCTTTGGTCATTTGGGGTCAGCTGTCCCAGCTGTGCCCCCTCCCCATTCCCTGTGCATTCCCAGCTTCCTTGCTGTTGGGGTGGGATGAGAAGCAGAAAAGGACTCAGCTATGTGCAAGTCCTGCTCAGCAGTAAAGAAAAAATGCCTGAATTATGAACACCGTTTTTAGTACAAATCCAAAACACAGCCCCATGATACTGAGAAGAAAATTAACTCTATCTCAGCCAAAACCAGAACACTAATCTAAATTCTTATAACTTCATCCTTTAATGTTTTCTGATTCTACTGCCATAGCAACAATTTCTTTGTCTTTATAAGGCAGAAAAAATATTTCATTCAAGCAGTACTGTGCATGTAAGTGCCTGGCAGAAAGCACACTTGTGCAAATGACCACACACTTTACATCCCCAGCAGGTATTGTTCATTATTAGCTGAAGAGGAACACTGCATTTGATATTTTGCCTTTCCATTATTCTTTAGTGATTTCAAAAAGACCCCATCATACATTGACCTACCTCTGCTGCTGGCCACCCTCAGCAGCCCCAAGCCACCATACAGCAGTGCCAGGACTAGAAGTAGATCATGTGTTAGATCTTTTCTCCAGTGTGACTATCAACAGCATGGTGGGGAGGTGAGCATGTTTTACTGCCATGATGCAGTGTAGTGTGTGCAACTACTGTCTGCTGCTCCACTGCATCTGTAACATCATCAGAGGAACCACAGGAATGCAATGCACAGCAAAGTGCATAACGCTGCAAGGCAGGGCAGTGCTGCAACAGAGCTCACAGTTGTGACAGAGATGGTCTTCCTGTTTTAAAGGCAATATTTTTTGTGTCAACAGCAATGGAAAAAGCAAATCTGCATGAAGCAAGACACGAAACCATCACTGCACAATGGTCAGAAACATTCTGCTCCCTCAGACTCACTCTGTCTGTATTTTAATTTAAGGTCATCTGACAAATCAAAGCAGCCACAAATAGTGTAAGGTTCTTTCTACTGGAAAAAGATGTTGCATAGCATAACACAAGATGCTACTGCCTGCTTCAGTTTTTCTGAGCTCCTTCCCCAGTGTCTTGCATAGTGTGAGTCAATAGAGAAAGAGATAACCAAGCCCTCAAATCAGGAAAAATTCCAGTGCAAAGGTTTTCCTCTTTCCAGCACTTTAGAGAACAAGCATCCCTGTCATACTGGCATCCTTCCCATTAGTTAAAGCTCTTGGAGACTGTAAGAGATAAAGACTATTGTCCACTGCGTGTTTACTTCAGCTGATGATGTACTATACAATTACACATGAAAAAAAAAGTGCTTTAATCACTTATCATGTAATAGTCATAAAGTAAAAAAAAAAAATGGGGATGAAATTGCCTAATATCATGGCTTTCTCTGTTTCAAATATTTCAAATATTTGAAAGCACAAAGTTCTTGAAGATCTTCCCATTTTGCAGCAGGTCAGCTCTAAGGCTTTTTACCATGACCAAGCCACTTTCTTCGCATGGCAAATTGTGTCATTGCCAAAAACATGGCTGAATTTCTCTTCCATCTTGTGCTAAAGCCATCAAATTAGCCATGTTCTAATAGGGAAGAAAATTTATGTATTCAAAATCGATGTTTCCTGTTCAGAAAAGTCAAAAGTACTTTCACTGGACTGTTTTATCTAGCTCTGGTTTCCAGTGCTATGTTTTTGTTTATGAAAGATTAATTTAAAGTGTACGATAGTATTTTCTTTATATTAGCAGGTTTGAGTTTTAATTCTCTAGGCTTGTCAAGGGGGCTGATTTTTTCAGTTTTCCATTTCCTACAGTTCTGTGTGAGTGAGTCTCATTAAATGGAATAGCTGGTCTGCATGCAAATCAGAGAAAACAGTTTTGGTGGACTGTTCTAGTTTATTTTAAGTTGAATACACAACCATGCCTGCTAAACACTATTGTCTGTGCAAGGTGTTGAGGGAAACAACTGGTGCTGGTAGCTCAGCTTGCAGGATGAAAATTGAGATGCAGATTGAGTTTTGGGTGGGAGCTCTAGACAAGTGGCTGTGAAATGCCAACACTTTGTTTAACAAAGGGCAGGAAGGCAGGTGGTGGCAGCCAGGTGGATGGACACTGGGAGACTCAGCATGAATGGACTGCTCTGCAGGAAGAGCAAGGATTTTCTGTGGGCATGCTGTGAGGGTATAAAAGCCCAGCCATTGCTTTGTTGGTACAAAACAGCTGGAGCTGTTTCTGTGTTAATGTGCCATGAAAAAATTGATTTATGGAACTGGATATCTGAGACTATTATGGGAAACCTGGGGTGGATACAGTAAGGAAACCTGGTCTGGCTGTGTGAGTGAGGTGTGTGGGGAGTCAAACAAGGCACTTGTCAATCACTGGAGTTACCCAGTGTGAAGGGGCTGTGGCCTTGCAGAGTAACTGCCCTGCAGTCTCAGTAAGGGTCAAACTGAGAAGTTTCCTTAACAAAGTAGTACAAGTGTCCATTTTGCATGTCTTTTGTTACATATTTTTATGAAGTGCTACCTAGTCTTTTCTATCATTTTGCTCAAATTATAAGATGCCTATCATGCTCTGATTGTTTTGGCATAGGAATAATATAAATAATTCCCATCTGGTATCTGTGAGCTAAGTCCCTATGATCTACAAATTACTCTTGTTATAAATTATAAGCCAAATCCGTGAATTAAAAATATGAATAACAAATTTATTAATAAAAACAAAAAATCAAGAATTTGAGAAATAGAAAAACCTCGATAAAACCACAAACAAAGCTCAGTTCCTATCCTGGGAATTGGCGCTGGGTGAACCGAAGATCCTGCCCCTATGGCACAGAAGCCCCCTTTGGGTCACAAATTCGGAGCATGCATGGCCCCATTTTTATACAGTTTTTGGGCTTGTGCAACTGATTACTTCCTCGGTTCTTTGTGTAATATGGTCCTCGATTCATATTCTTATGGTTTCCTTTTTGGATGTGAATTCGGTGAATAGTTTTTCTGGGGAGACATAAACTTATGTCTGGGTTTACTGGAACCAGGCATTGAGATGTATGTCCTTGACGAGATTGGGATGATGGATATGGGGTGCTGAGCTCTTGGCCGATGGTTGATTATGGCAGTGCTCAACTCCATCACCCGTGGGTGGTGCCTTCCTTTCTTTCTGTGATGGGTGATTCTCTGCTTTTCGGCCGAGGAATGTCTTCCCGGAACCCTGCATTCCTTAGGCTTAAACAGTAATTATACAGTAACACACAAACTAACTCTATATAGGTTTATAAATTATCATAAAAAGAAAATATGAATTAATCCTACAATATCTATCACACTCTCATCTTGAAATCTCAGAAAGTCTTGTCCAACCCTTCAGCATTATCTGGGAATGCTATTGTCCAGAACATTCGTTTTCCTTTCTGCAGTGTATTGTCATGAATATGTGAATGCAGAGCAGAGAGGGTGTGGGGAGGGAGAAGAAGGAGCAGGCTGAGGGGAGTTCTTCACCTATCTATTTCTATCCCAAAGCTAGACGATTTGGGGAGATCTTCATACTTATCAGAAAGCAGGGGCATCAGTCAGCTAACCTGATCAGAAGTAAGGCTTGCTATTGGCTCACTATGTCCTCCTGTGCTTTGTAGGCACAGTCCTGAGGTGAAAAGCTATAGCCTCATATTTTTAGCTTCTGTGTGCTCAAAGTACTCCTCTTTGAAGAAATTATGAAAAAGGTTATTTTCCTTAAGTTTTGATTTATGCACAGTTTTACTTAATTTAATAGAACTGCTCTGATTTAGAGGTCATATTAAATAACATTAAAAAACATCCGGGAAATGAGTAAAAGAAATTTGAACTGTCTCCAGATATTTTCCCCTTTTGATATCATATTGTTTTTCCCGCAGTTACAGTGATCAAGTTGCCTCTACTCTGCGTGAAGAATGTGTTTTCTTTTACTATTGCTTAAATAATTTTTGGAGGCCTTTATAATACAAAATTATTATACAAAATGACTGATCTGTGTGACAGTTCCTGAAACCTTGAGATTTGGTGGGACTTGCTATGTTGTAATATTCAGAATACTATTGCATGATCCTGCACTCAACAAACCATCAATCATTGTGAGTAACACATAATTATGTATTGCTTAAGAGAAAGGGCTTTTTATCCTCAAGGTAATGTAAAATACAAGTAATTACTAGGGGTATGACATTTAAATAGAGATGCTGTTTCAGATTAAAAAAATCTACTGTAAAATAAGTAGAAATTATAAAAACAAAGCAGAAGCAAAACTAAGTAGCACTTAAATATCACCAAAGAATATGTTTAATACGACTACAAGCAGAACACCACGAGGTGAGCAGAGCCAAGCAGAGTGTGTTTATGACTTTTCTCACAGGAACAAGAATAAGGTAGAAAATTTGACAGTGCATGGCTTTTATGATGTAGATGATACAACTCATTCTGTTGCTCTAGTGGTGGAAATGAGACATTAATTATTCCAGCAAAATGTCTGTGTGAAGCTGGGATGCGATTTTGCATAGCTCTGTGTTTCCTGCCCTGACACTGGCCCTGAGGCATTTTGTTATGGTCAAGAGTGGAAAGATTTAAGAAACAGCAGTACGCAATACACCCACCTCTGCTGTGCAATGTTAGTGCCAACCAAAATATATTGTAAGTCATAAAAGTTCAAAGGAGTCTTAAGGTTGTTAAAAGAAAGAAGTTTAAGGATGTTCTCTTCAGAGCTGGACCTGGCTATAAAAAATTATTTTGTTTACCTCACCTTCAGTCTAAACAAAGGGTTGAAAAGCAATCGAAGAGCATCCAGGTTTGGTTTTGCAATATCAAAATGATGTTACCCAGGACATGACTTTTTGCGAGGTATTTCCAGTCTGCTCTTGACACTGCTGACTGAGTCTGAGAGTAGCAAAGGGGCCTCAGGGACTTGATAATAAACAGAGAACTGCAATTCAGACACCTTCATTCAGTAAGTTGAATGTCAGTCTCAGCATCTGATTATCATAGAATCATAGAAAGGCTTGGAGTGGAAGGGACCTTAAATATCATCCAGTACCAACCCCCTGTTGGGGGCAGGGACCTTCCACTAGATCAGGTTTCTCAGACTCCCATCCAACCTGGCCATGAACACTTGCAGTGATGTGGCATAAACAGATCATTCGAGAAAACTCTTCCGGTGTCTCACAACCCTCAATATAACTTTTTCCTGATATCTAATTTAAATTTACTATCTCTCAGTTTGAAGCCCTTCCCCTTTGTCCTGTCACTAAACACCCTCATAAAAATTCTTTCTCCACCTTTCTTATAGCCTCCTTTAGATACTGTAAGGTCAAAATCCTAAAGGTGGAAGGAAAAGAGGGCTGAAGCAAACTCTGATATATTCCAAGATGTTTTTACACTTGTATTGGGTTGCTTCAGTGGAGTAAAAATCCACTCATACAATAATATGTTGACTCCATAATATGTAACTTACACCAGAAGTTAAAATTTGCTGTTCAGAATAAACTCACACTTCCCAACTCTGTTTTCCAGGAAAAACAACATTGTGATTTACAAAAATTTCTCACTTACAGTTAAGCTCTGTTCTGGTTTTCTGTAAACCAGCACCTACAAGAAGAAATGGTAACTTGGATAAATGATCTAACTCACAGATATCAAGCCTACCCATGAAAGACTGGAAGACAAAGGATGCACTCTTTTTGGAGGCAAAATTATTATATTCAACTGTTGATTAGCTGTTCCAAAGAAGTCATCCTCATCTTCAGGTCAACATGCCATTGAGGGCAAGAAACAAGGTGTGAGTCTCATTAAATGGAATAGCTGTTCTGCAAACAAATCAGAGAAAACAGAAATCAGAGAGACAGACCATTTCCTTTCTTTGTAATCTTTGACTTTCCTCCATCAGCTAGGAAAAGAATGGCTCTTGGAACCTGTCAATATAAATACAGTGTTAAAAGTGTTTCTTGAACTTGGCTGTGGATAAATTTCACCTTTGCATCTACTGTATTTCCCACAAAGATGCCTTTTTTTCCTGAAAACCAGACACTTCTTCTATTCTTATAATTATTTTTAACTTTTTCATTTTATAATAATGAGCTTTGTTTGGTTATCTGGGGGTGTTTTTGTCTTATTGGAGCAGACTATTAGGTAAAGTGAACTAAGAAATGAAACAATTATACCATACCAAATTATACCCAGCCCCACAAGATCTTTAAATACTTACCTGATAACATTTTATTGGTAAATCTTACAAGTTGTAGGTTTACATCTTTCTTTTCTCTTGCTTTCTTCTTCCCTTTCTTGTAAGAGACCTCCTGCCACTACTTCTCCCTAGTTGTGGTATCTGAGGGGTACGATTTTATGAGAAAATAGTAGTGATGAAATAAGGATTGTGAGCTGTGTTTGAAGGCTATGAAAAACACAGAAGAGCTGCTTTTTCCAACTGAAAGCCATTAGGAGTTTATCATCTTTTCTTTATAGAGAAGAATTTGTGAACTGATCCTCTTTTTCATCAGACAAACTCACAGCTGATGTTAACAGAAAGTTAAGGGAAATTGGCCTCTCTAGTCATAAATTCCACAGTTCAAAATTCAAATAAATAATCTTGAAATTATAATTCATATAAAGTAGTCATCTGCCTGTAGTCTTTCTTTTAATTTAGGAACTGAACCAGCATATCTAGGTTTAAAAAAATTATATTTATTCTGTTATTGTAGATCAGAGAGAGCTTTAAGAAAAGGGTTAATATAGAAGTACACCAAACTTCTTAGCACAATAATGAATGCTTGCTTATTTTCTCCACTGAACATCTATTTTCAAAATGGCATCTTCTTGAAAGAACATTAAAAATTTTGTTACTGACCTGAAAACTCTGCGTCTTTATGCACATAAATACAGCTTCACTTCTCTACATTTCTGCCTGAATCCTCCCCCTTCTCCTTCCACCTTTCCTTTGTAAAATTATTGCAGCAAAGAACTAACAAACTCTTTTAATCTAAAATAATATTTTAAATGAAATATAATTTAAAAAAAAAATTTTGTTTTCTCTTGTTTTTTGTCAGTCTTTATCTATCAGATAACTAGAAGGAAAACTGAGAAGTTTTCAATAACATTGGAATTCTCTCTGAAATGCAGAAAAACCACCTTCAACCTTTACAAAAACTCCAACAATGTCTTTAAGTAGTAAACACCTTTTACACAGTCATGGCTCATGTGGCTGTCCCCCTCACCAGCAGTGGCAGGAACAAGGCAGCAGAGTCATGACAGAGTCCCTCTAGCTGCAGAGGATGCAATAAGGAGCTCCTCAAGTTTGACATTACTAAGTCACAGCTGGTGTTAGCTGGTTTGAATGCCATTCCAAAACTGAGCTCCTGGGAGCCCTGGTCATTGTCTGCTGGTGAAACATTCCTGCTGTTCCCATTTCTCTCAGTTCACAAAAAGGGCTGTGTGCCAGCTGCATGAAAATCTCAGCCTGTGGGGCAACCTTATCAATTTTTAGGCGGGTGAAGGAGGCAGTGAAAATAGCAAAAGCAGCCCTCCAACAACCTACACTTTTATATCTACCTAAATCAGCAATTTCTTTGCACACATATGATGTTTTCTTATGTTAACAAGCACTTAAATACATCACAAAACAGACAATAAGCATCAACGCAGTTCCTTATATAGCTGCTGTGCAATATAGCACAAAACTAGAATTAATTCTGCCACAGTTCCATTTTGTCTTTAAAGACTAGTTAACAGGTTGCAGTGAAAAAGCCACAGTGTTTTGATGTTTGGTGATAAAACAAATGCAGTCAGTGGAAAAGTTCTGGCTTTTTTCCTCTGAAATTAAAGACAAAGTAAAACAAAATCTGAAAAAAATATCAACACACAATTGAAAGTAGCACACAGATGTCAAAGGAAAAGCACTTGGAATTTATTTAAGATAAGCAGAGACCCTGGCTTGTTTCCACAGGAAAAAGAAGCAGCAAATATTTCAGAAAGTTTGTCAGACCCGTTACTTTACCTGTAAGAATTTTATTATGGTTATATTAAAAACAGCTTGATCCTCCCCTTATTTATCAAAGGTAAATCCAAAGCAAATTTTCTTACTGTTTCAGGTGACCTAAGTTTCAATGACTTGGCTAATTTATCAATCTACAGAGTTCTCTGCTTTTGGGACAGGAGGACAGTCATCACTATTTCATAATTATAAAAATCCAGTTCAGAACATGAGCATTAAAAGACTGTCTTAGACAAGGAATGAAGAAAGGGACCAGGGCATCGGGAGACACTTGTTGCAACACATGCAAGGCAAATATACAAAAAGAAACACTTTAAAAGAAGACAACAAAGAAACAACAACCAATTCAAGAATCTTCTTCTAAGAATGGCTAAGAAAACATTAATGCAGGAATTACAAAACATAAAGCTGAATTTAAAGAGAAGGAATTATGTATTTTGACAAAAATTATTGACTGAGAGATCTAAAGTCATATGTGTAGATGTGAAATTAATTAAATGTGTTCATTGTTTTTTTTGATTCCACTTACCCTTGTCATACATAACCAAAAAAATCAACTTTGTACAAGTTTTTTTGCTTTTTTTTAGTACAAAATGAAACAGAACTCAAGAGATATCTTTTAAGTTCTGTAACATATCAAAACCATCTTATGTGAAATTATTTGATATCATCAGAAATCTATTTTATGGATTTCTATGTTAGCATATATTCCTGTAGGAGTTAGTAAATACCAAATACTCAGCACTTCTTCATAGCTGGTCAGCAAGTTTGACAATTAAACCCCTTATTCCCATATCTCAAGAGCATAGTGCAAATCCAGGTCACAAAGGAAGACATTAGATTTTGTGACTGAATCCCTAGTTTATGGGATTTGTACTGTTGCATATTACTATTGCTATTGAATAGTTTTTCTCATGACTACAGGATTTCTTTTATGGGTGTCATCTTCAGAGCAGCATCTTGAAATTCTGAGATATTTTCTTTTCATACAGAGTTGTACTGAGCTACCGAGCTGTGAAGGAGATGAATGCAGTGATTTACTTGTGATCCACCTGCTCAGCACCTGGGATCAAACCCAAGCTTTGTCTGCCACCACTTCAGTCTGACAGGATAGTCAGCTGGGCACACCCATCCACCTTCTCCACTTTCCACCAGATTGATTGTAGGAGGCAGTTCAGGGGTGAGCTGCGGGTAGGAAAGCTTTCTGGAGTGGACATATTTGTGAATGAACCTATACTCACATTTATGAGGAGAAAAAACATTTCAGCCAAAATAATGTCCCCTTTTTTGAGAGAGAAGTCTCAAGACTCTGGCCAAGACTTCTCTTTTCTTGGAGTCTAAATGGGGCATTTAGTGCAATGTTTGAGGCTGAACAAGGCTACTGAGCTGCTCTTGTAGCTATTGCCACTGAGAATCAGAAGAGTATTTTACCTGGTGTGTCTATTTGTGTAATGCTGTGAATGGGCCATACATGTCTGTCTAAAGAGAGTATGGCCATCACTCCCTGAGCTTTCCCCTGGAGAAGTGGAGGCTTCTTCCTTCTCCCTTTGCCAACCCTTCAGAGTATTGCACCCATTCTCATGCAGAAAGCAGTGGAGACAGAGACCACAGGTATGCAGGGATACTTCTGTGGTAGTGTGCCTCTGATAGGGCAGAAGCTCATACAGAGTTTGTGTTCAATACCTGAGAAAGTATAAACATCC
The DNA here is from genome assembly GCA_013397395.1 of Sinosuthora webbiana. Taxonomy (NCBI): domain Eukaryota; kingdom Metazoa; phylum Chordata; class Aves; order Passeriformes; family Sylviidae; genus Sinosuthora; species Sinosuthora webbiana. Next base: position 160,211 of record VXBN01003324.1, on the reverse strand, counting down.
TTATTTCCCTCAGTGGCCTGAAACACCTATATTTGTATTTACGTGGTGAAGGGCAATTGAAAATTGTACCTGCTCATTGGTGATAGTTTGTGGCTCTGGAATGATTTGACATGGAGGGTAAGACAGCCCACCTGTAGAAAGGGTTAAACTATCTGGAAGCAGGGATTCCAGGGACAGAACATGTTTCTTACAAGGAATTGAAGTCCCCTTGGTGATAAGATCAGAAAGAGCCTCAACATGGACTTGTGACCATCCTAGAATGCAAGAACTCAGAGGCCCAGGCTCAGGGGACACCTTCAGGCAGCAGAAAGGCTGGGGAATATACTAGAGGTTGGTTAAAGATGCCCCATACTACTTTTCAGGACTCATACTGGTGCAATTTTATTTAAGGAATTGGCTCGTAACACATCTTTGCAGGCTCCTCGTAGAATTGTTCAGCCATAGCATTCTTTCCAATGCATAATCAATTTTTTATTTTGCTTATATTTAAGCAAAAACAGTTGCTTAATTCTCCTCAAGAGATACAATTAAAATTCCTCACCAACAGAATACATACAGTCTCTTCCCATTATGTTCCTCAGAATAAAATTCCCATCAGGACCAGTGTTTTTTCTCTGGCAGGTATCCAATATTGCACCTTCCACCTACCTGCCCTGCTGGCACCTCAATAGTTCACATTCCTTGTGATCTTCTACTGAAGCAAGTGGGCAGCCAGACCCTGCTTATGCTTCCTCCCTTGGCTGTAACTGGGGGTTGTCCAGTCTTTGCTATCCATAAGGATAAGTCAAAATCACATTTATTAACACTTAATGAAAGGAAGGAAAGACGAATGTGATTGTAACACCCTGAAGCCTTTTTCTACTTTCCATTAGTGATGACAAACTAATCAAAACAAATCAAAACCAAACCAAAATCCCAAGGTATCCAGATTGCCACAAAGTCCATAGAAAGAAATTAATGCCTTTGAAAAGCATATAAAAATGCTTGTCCATGATTTCCTGGTCCTTTTTCTCTATTATTAAGAGCAGATTCTTTTAGTTCAATTGGAAGATGGGCACACATTTAATGTCAAGAACTATATTCTGTCATTGTAATATTTTATACTGAAGATAGTCTGAATAATTGCATTGGTCATTAGAGCCTGGACATTTTTCTTTTGGGATGTAATGGCGTAAGCTGAAGCATATATTTTATTGCTTTCTGTAAAATCTAAGGAACAAAGAAGAAAATTCTATATTTTCCCGAGCACTAAAATCAAGTAAAATACATAAATATAACACAAAACTATACCAAACATTTGCTTCACCCACGAGGAAAAATTTTAATGACTAAAAAAATCACATTTCAATCACATTGAGAAGGGGCTTTCAGAGGCTGTATCTTGTCTGAATGTATTACTTGAGAGAATAGGAAACAGTACTTTGGGAAAAAACCCCTGACCTGAATCTGCAAAGTTCATTCAATAAAAAGACATTCAGTCTCCAAAACAGCTAAAATAAGAAAAGCTTCAAAAATAACAAGCAAACGATTCATATCCAGGGGAATGAGAGCTTGGTGGCTTGGTTCCTTTTTTTCCTTTTTTTGATAAAGGTGCAAGTGGGAATTGCAGCCAGCACTTTACACTTCTGTTTCAACTCTGCTACAGACGTTCTTGTGATATTGAGGAAATCTCTTAGGTATGCAGTTCATCAACATGTATTTCTTTGGTCAGCTACAGAAATGTTTGTGGAACTAGTTACTTCTGGCAACATGAACAACAGAATTTCTTTTATTTGGTTCAAAGCAAAGGTAGGGGTGGGTTTGGGATGCAAAGAAAATATTGAAAGCTTTTCATTTTATGAAGGTGAATTTTTTCTTTTTGTCTCAATCTTTGCTTGCAGAAAAAAAAATCCTAAAAATTTGACAGACATTTCAACAAAGTTAAAATAAAGAAAACCTTTGAGTGATTGATGCTGAGCTGTAGAAATGTGATTAAAAAAGCACTTCACCCCATCACCCTTGAGGATGAAACAGGTTAGTCCAGCATGCCATGAACCACAGAAAGAGCAGTCTTCCCTTCAGGGAATTTATAATTTAAAACCAGAGACTATAAATTGCAGCTTTGTTACACAGTTTTTGTTGTTTCTGTCAATCTGAGGACCCCCAGCTGAAGACCAAGATCTCAATTTCCTTTGGGACTGTGTAAAGAGAACACAGCTGTGATGGGCATAATTCAGCCCAGTTCAACTGTGCAGGCTGTTTGAAAGACAACCATTTCCCAGTCTCATTCGTACATGTCTTTCTCCTGTGGCATAGATATCTATGGGCCAAGGAATCTCTGAAATGCACGGAGTACAACCAATTCTCTTTTGCAGTCCAGGGCACCTCCTGTGCCCAGTGCAGTTGGAGCAGCACTGGAATGGTGTAAAGGCACTTCAGTCACCACAAAGTCACCACAATTCCTGCTAACATGCTTGGGGGCCATTGTTGCACTTAATATGTAGTGGGAGACATGGTGGAAGTGAGTACCAGAGCACTTGAATCATGGAAATGGTATTTGTGTGTTAGCACTATGGCCAGGCAGAGGCAGTGCATGCCAACCACCACACCCAGTGGGAACTGTGTGTTTCTTAGGCATTCAGAAGACGTGCAGTAAAAATTTTAAGGAAGGATTTGATTTTGTTTGAAGGATTTTTACCAAATCTTTGTCAATTACAGAGGTTGTCACAGATCCTGAGTAGCAGGAGAAGAAGTCTGGCACTTGACTCCATTTAAAACTGGGAGCACGCAGACTTTATAGAATCACAGAATAGAATCATAGATTTATAAAGGTTGGAAAAAACCTCAAAAATCATCAGCCCAACCTTCATCCAAGTTGGTAGGAAACAGGTCATTAACATGTTAATCTTTGAATTATCATTTGCTCTGTGACTTTCCCCTGAACCATGTCTGACCACTAATTTAGGTAAAAATACACCCCACATTGAAGAGTGGCAGCACAAGATTAAATGCTACTCTAGCTTTACTGAAGTCCAGAGAGTAGCTTTAAATGTGAGGGGTTTTTTCATTCCATAGTGGTGTGTGTTTCACCTGGACAATCTGGAGTCCTGGTGGAGTGACAGCCACCATTCCCAACCCAGAACTGAAAGCACACACACCACTTTTGAATGCCATCTGCTATCAACATATTTAATCCTGAGGGGAATGGGATCCTGAATGGTAATGCATTGACTAACATGGCTAGCCTCTACAAACAGGAATACTAATTTATTAGGATTATTTATTGGGCAACAAAAGTAAATAAAATTCAGATCTGGTTTATATGTGAGTTTACTTCATATTGTGTTTTGCATAAACAGGAATGAATGCTAAGTTGAACTGGGTTTTCTGAATGCTGGAAGATACTATGGGTAGCTTCTATTCAGGCCAACACATGGGTTGTTGGCTGACAATAGTGATAGCAGCTTTTTAGGGGAGGCTGTCTGAAGGCATTTCAAATTTATTATAACTCCATGAAAGGACAGTAGAAAAGAATTGAAAAATTAAAATGCTTTAACTCTTTTAGATGATGCAGAAGTTTTCTCCAAAGGAGAGTTTTTTGTTTCTTCAAAAATTTTATCTTTTTTGTAATTTATTGTTGTTGTTATTATTATTATTATTATTATTTTAATATTACTATTATTATTTTAAGTCTCCCTGTCAGGGTCCTGTTTATCTTCAGTTATCCTATTTAGTTATCTTTCACTGATCTTAGCCATATCTCTTGCTCAACAACAGATCTTGGAAGGTTAAAACCGTGTGTAGTGTTCATCCAGAGTTGTTTTACAGATATCTTCCATTTGCTTCCTCTCTTTCTGCATGCCTTAGGAAATCCCACTCCTTTGCTCTTTTGAGAAACAGTATTAAGTGACTTGCTGTTTCTCATTTTCAACTCTTCACTGAGATGCTTGGCTCTGCCACATCATGTAATGCTTTTGTGTTATGCAAAGTAAACACAGTAATTAGTTAATAAGGCAACAAGTAATCCAAAGCATATTAGAGATTAAAGACAGGCATATTTTCAGCAGCCCAAGAGGGCTATAATGGGATTGATGTTATAATAAAATGTAAATATTTTAATATTACAGACTTCCTACTTACTTTCTTTTTTCTTAGTCTTAATTTTGCTTATTTAATAACTTTTGCATTCCAAGCCTCTCCATCCTAAAATCACATTTGAGTATACTTTTTGTAGGATGACTCAGTATGTCCTCTAGCCAAGTTCACCAATGTAAATTTTCCCAGAAGAGATTCCTCTTGCCACTGAAATCTACTCTTGCCTCTATTGAACTGATTTTCCTCCCCACAAAGAAAAAAATATGTTTCTTGATCTTTGAGAAAACAGGTTTACTCACTTTCTATATCAATGCTTTGTTTTGCAAGGTAAGTTACTGAATCAATGATAAAACATTAACATTAATTAATACAGTTATTAATATTTCTGCCTATATACTGCATATACAGTTCTACACACAGAGTTGTTCAGCTAGTCTGTGACAAAAAGGTAATAGCAGGTGGCCCTGTTTTTCACTTTTCTCATGTACTTCATGGTTTGATCTAGGAACCATATTCTTCCTTATATTTTCTTTATATTTTCCTTGAAAATTATAGTTTATATTCTTGGCTTTTGTTGTTTCATAAGCCCAAAGATTTTTTCATTCTTTCTGTGCAGGCATAAAATGACAGTTCCTTTAGCAAGGAAAATTATAAATTGGATTTTGTTTTGGTTTGTTTTGACAACAAGGCATAATGTATCCTGTTGTTTCAAGTTTAATCTTCCTTTTGCCCATGGGTGATTAAGCTCTTTTCAGAACTAAGTTTGTTAAATACATATTTAGCTAATTTAGAAATGAATGGTGGAAATTAATGTTATTAACATATCATATATTATTTACCAGACACATCAATTATCCTATAAATATGTATTTACAAAACACAAATTATTTCCTCAATAACAATAATTCTCTGGATAAACTATAGATAGCATTCATTTTCTCATCTGAGGACCTCAAATTGTCTTCGGCATGAAGAGGCATATGAAGTCTCTCGGAGTCATTTGAAGCATGCTTATTACTAGGAATACGTAGCTTTCTCCCATATTTGCCCTAAACCAGGACAGTGTAGTAAATATCCCCATTACCAGACGGTCATGAGGTGACAAAAGAGAAACATAACATATTTTAACAAACTGTCGTTTTAGTCATGCTGCTGGATGAACACTTTATATACATTTGAGCCTTACAGCAACAGCAGCAATTTAACAAAGCATCAAAAAATCTCCTATTTCCAAATGTGTTTCAGTAAACATTGTCATGATATAAGTCCTTCAGATGATATTTTTCCTGGCATCTGAATGTTTCATCAAATACCATTTTTTTTATGTATTCTAATGAGGTGAGAGAACTGCATTAAATAAGGTGACAAAAACTTCCATGATGCTAATCAATCTGATTCATAATTCAGATTTTTTCTCTAGGTCTTTGAGTGAAAATCTCAGCAGCAACGAAGAAATGGATTTCTTTGGGTATTGCAGAAGGCATTTATACATCACCTGAATGTCACATGGAAAGAGTACTCAATAACCTATGACACACAGACCTGCTAGAAGTTCCAGTCTTGGTTTGAGATTAAAAACACAAGCAATAAAAAACTTCAACTCAGATTGTTGAAGAAATATCCAATTTTATATGGAAAATATCTGATTTTAATCTTCAGCAGAATTATGCACTTGGCCAAAATTTTGCAGGTAAACTGCAAGATATGATGATACTCTTTGAAAATAAGGTTCTGTTTTCCTGACACCAGTTGTTCACTCGTGCCAGACACCTGACTGCAGTTATTCCAGGCAACACCATTCTTCCAAGTTTTCATAGAGCACTTTCAGCTTTACAGGGCCAGATACACAGGGATAGCTGTAAGGCAAGAGGAAATTTTAAAAGTTTCCAATATATATTTTCATTAAAATAAAAAAAAAGAAGTGTCATGTTCATGTGTCCTTCTACACAAGAAGTGAGCTGGCAGCTGCCTCTTCAGATGTGATCCATCTCTGACTGGCACCTGAGCTTTTAATTTCAGCCCAAATTTGTATATATCCAATTCAGAATGCATGAACATTAAGTTTGGATTCATCTGCAAAGGAATGAGTAAGAAAACTGGAGAGAATATATTTGCAAAGGACTTAAGAAAATGATGGCAATGACTTTGAGTTTGCTGTAGATATATCTGACAGATTACTGAACAGTATTAAATTTTTAAAATAATCTTTCTGGTTAAGGTTGCCAAAGCAACACTCTGAAGGGATGCATTGGGAGATGAATTGGGTCCGTAACATCATTAAGGAAAACATAAAGAGAGAGCTTTTGTGGAAATCTCACCTGAAATTTTCTTTCAAAGCTATTATAAAAAATTAACATTTTAAAAATCAAGCTCCAAAAGACAACAAAAAGAAATTAGCTTTTCCTCACAGCAGGGAGCTTATTGGTTGATTTATATGTTCCATTGTTAATTATATCTGTCTCCCAGGAACAGGCCCCTTGAGATGGATATCCTCTTCAAGACATCCTGGGGCTAAAAATACACAAGGCATACATTTATCTATCAGAGCATTCATAAGTATATTTTCTTAAGAAAATGAAAAGACACATTTCCTGGAGCATTACGAACCTCCACGGGCTAAAGAAATCATGGTAGAAGAATAACCAAAACTAAATTACCCATCAGTTATCATGATCCCTCTTTGTGCAGTACCTTTAGTGCCAAAACAATTTATTTCTGGTTTATATGCATTATTAGATATTAGAACACTGTCAGAAAGAGATGGACCCAGCATATCACTGAGATGTAATGAGTAAAAGACATTACTCTGTCTTTAATGAATCCCACTATAGCCTTTAGAAAAGTTCATGATATTGAGTTATTTTGCCATTATTAGTTACACAGCTAATGAAAACTTGTACACTGATGAAGTCTGAGTTAGAAAAAAAGCTTTTTTTGGGGCATATTCTGCATGTCTATTTCTTTGTGCTCTTCATTAATGTAGGTTTTAGACTCCATCGGAACTCTTAAGTAAGGAGAAAATCCTAAGCCATCACTTGATGTCAGCCACATTTCCACGTTCTCTCAGTGTTCTCAATCCTTTCCTAGCCATGCCTCAATACCATGGATGCAGAGGATAGCTGTTGGAGAAAGTTCTACCACCTTCATTAGAGGAAATTTCAATTTCGTCTATGTTATTCTTCATTGACTATTTCTAGCCACTATAAAAGAAGCAAATTTGTCTTCATGGACTGCAGAAAGTCACCATATAGGTGAGGTATTCTAAGTGTTATATTCTTTACTCTATTGCATTTATGCATTTTAATTATTTCAGTTACATTTCCTGGATATAAGCTAGATAACATATTCCTTCTTGATATCATAAAATATTAATTGCGTTGCCATCAAAATTTTCATTTTTAAAAACAATTGAGACATTCTACATGAACTGTATTCTGACTTCCTCATTTTGTGCGCTATACAATAGTGCAGAACATAGGCTGTGACCATAACCTCAGTTCATTTAAATGTCTTGGTCCTGTTGACTTCATTGCATATGAATTCTATGCTCGTGTTCTTCAACTCCTGCTCCAATGGGATGAATGTTTAATCTAATTGAGACCGTTCTTTTTCTAAGGCTCAGAGCAATAAATATGACAGAAAAAGGTACAATTGATCAATAATTTATGTTTATTGCCTTTAAACAATATCCAGATTAAAAAATCAATCACTTAAACAATTTTTGTCATCTGCTTAATTTGCTTTTATTCACTTTCCTGAGAGTGTTCCCAAAGGACCAAGTATTTAGACACTGCTGATATTTTTTATTTTTGGTCATGGAAAATCCATAGGTTTTCTTTACCCCTTTTACAACAAATTTTGTACAAATAAATTTGTAATAAACACCATTACATAGAAAAATTAGGGGTTTTTTATCTTTTCAGAAATCTGCATTTGCCCTGTATTTTGCTAAAATACAAAAAAAAAATCAAATTTCTAACTAACTGATAGTATGGGCTGTATTAAAAAAAAAAAAATAGGTTTGCTTGGTGAAATAAAAATTTTAAAAGATAGGAGTCTAAGCTAAATCTTCATATCTTTTTATAAAGCACATATTTTTCAGTTCCATAAAACTGAGAGCAGAGGAACTACCAAGGGTAAAAAAAAAATTGGAGAACAGAAATACAAAGAGAAAATAATGCTCATATTTTTACCCTACTATCTTTTGTAAGGAGATACTACAGTTATAAACTTTGTTTTCCTTGTGTATTTATGGTAACAGATTTGTTGGATTAACACTTCTCACACCATTGTAATAGTCATTTCTTTTAAATCTAGGTCAAACATCACAATAGTCTGAATTTTTTTATTAATGTGCCAATGCATTTGTATAGCAGCATCATAGCAATACAGCTTGTTGTACAGAATCATACAAAAAAACTTTCATGCAATTTAATAGCTGTGGGGTGATGACCCAGGATGATTGCACTAGTCCCGGCAAGGCTACGCAGTATTAGCATCTTATAATCCCTAAAAATGCCTGACATTTAGACCTACATATGACATTAAGTTTCTTCTATTTCACAAGAAGGAATGAAAAACTTTGTCGCTTCTGCATCTGCTCAAAAATCTCTCATTCACTAATTACTTATTATTCTGATATCAAGCTACAACATGCTTTTTGTAAAATTTTCATTCCAAAATTCTCAAATAATAATCAGCTAGAGGAAGCCATATTTTCCAAATACATTATTCTGCTAACTTCAAAGCTAAGAGATCCATCTTGACCTAAAGACCGCTGAAATCAATGTCACAAATCTTGCTGAGTACAGGGAATACTGTGCAACGCTTTCTTAGACAGTGTTCCTTAAATGCTTCTGGCTCATTTACCATCCTTGGAGAAAAATGTGAAGATGGATGAAGCACCAAGGTGATGTGCCAGCCCTATTATAAATGTAGCTGTAAAGTCATGAGAGGGGTTGTTAGATGATCCATTTTCAGCCTTAAAAGCCTGTTAAGACAAAGAAAAGCAAAAGAGGTCTGTCCCCCAACTTTTAGACCAAAGACCAGGGGGAAGAATGATACTAATTCTTTGAAAAATCTATGAATTGCTGCAATCTCAGCTTTTCTATTTATATATTAATGCATTAGCATTACATAATGGTTACAATTCCAATAATTATAGAGACACCTGAAGACAATTGTTTTTAACACTTAAATCAGGAAGAAAGAAGAGTTATTGTAAATACACTTCAAGCATCTGTAAAAAGTTAAAGAAAATGTCACACATAATGCTTCTCTTTTCAGAGAAAACACTTTTCAAAATATTTAAGCTAAAAATCAATCACAGTATTAAATGCATGCTAAGGAATGAGAGGATATAATCAGCTAATAAATTAAAAGGGGAAAGAAGTAGTGCACAAAGTTCACATAAATAAAAATAAGAAAATAATTAAATAAAGAAATTATTAAATATAAACTCTTGCATCTATGCAACTAAGGAAAATCAAACCAGCCATTGCTGAATTTCTTCAAGTAAAAAATAGTGTGGAATTAGGAAAAAAACAAATAGATGAAGAAATTGCATTTTAATGACTTTCTGTGTTAATAAATTATATATATGACAGTTTGAGTAACTATGGAGCTCAGACACATGGGAAAATGAAAGGCAATGATAGAAATGAAGCTGTGATGCCCTCATTATCAGCAGTGATTTTGCATATTGCCATGAGTGTGTGGGAAAGCTATACATTCATTTTCTTAAGTAGAGCATTTTAAAAAATGTGACAGCGATTTTGTTTTAAAGTCAAGTGCAACAAAAAAGATTGAAAATTCTTTCTGAATGTTCTTCCCTAATTAGTGAAGCCTTATATATTTTCAGCAGAGGAACACAAGATTCTAGGAACTCATAGAAGGGAGGTTTTCATAGTGCCTTACTTCAGGCATCACAGTTCAGCACTTATATTAGCGTGATAGGCTTCCTAGATTCCCTATGTAATTAATGAAGACAGATGGGCTCCTCCAAAGGGTAATTCAGAGCAAGAACCTAACCAAAGTGACCTGAATTGCTCTCCACGGGTGCATCTCTCTCTGACTACAGAGGAAGTTCAGGCCATTTCCCAGTCAGCTTCTCTGGATCATTAAGGTGCCTGAAGTGAAAACCCCTGAATCCCTTCCCGTGCCCACCCTAGATGACCAGACACTGAGCTGGAGGACTCAGAGCAGCATCCTGCACCTGCTGGTGAATACCTAAACAGGAGCTAGAAGGAGAGGCTGGAAGGGGATTGGAGCAAAACTTTCTGCAGTTTACCAAGGAAATTCCCAAAGTAATTCTGTTTTCTTAGGGTCTTATCTTTATCTAGGAAGAAAGAAACCAGAGAGATTAACTGAGGGCTGCCTCCTGTTGTAAAGGGGCAAGAGGAGAGGGACTATGTTGAAAGGCGCATGGTATATGCAGGAATGCCTGGAATTCCTGCAGATGAATCGTGTCTGGGGGCTCATTGTGTTGTCAGCTTGCTGCAAACCATGTGTGAAACAGAGGTTCCTACAAGAAATTTTCCCTTGATGGCTTAAATTAAATCTATTTCCCAGATGAAGGTCTCAGAGAGTGTAGAATTTATCTGTGTGCCCATTTAAAGCCTGCATTTCTCTTACTTGTAACCAAGAGTGAGGACACATAATTTGCTAAACAAACTTAGATTAGGTGCATTCTCTCAAACCGTTAACAGTTCCTGTAGCTATATTTGCAGTGTGTTCAACTTAGAGTACCTTTAAATCCAAGTGAGGGCATCATAAAAGGAACTGGGGATTTTCCTCCCCAGGAAGTATTTAGAACTTACTTGCCAAGTGCTGCAATCAGCAGCATTTTCTTTGCCTGTATATTTCTATGAAACACAAGCATAAACCAACTCTGGCAGGGATGATGGAGCATTCTCTAGAGAAGGCATAAAATGGAAAAATCTGCTCAAATCTCATTCTCTTTCAGTTAAGTTGCAGAAGCTCCCTAGAGCACTGTAGATGACTTCCATACTGCAACTTCAGCAGCAGTGCCAAGTTCAAATCCAGCTTTGCCAGCTAAACAGCTTGAGAACAGCTACATCTGCATTGCCTTGGCCCATCTCTGGCTCTCATTAGCTGCGCCCCCTCTGTGCTTCCCTTGGAGTAACTTGACCTCTCCAGATATCTTACAGTCCATGTCCTCTATCTGCCTGGCAGGCTCTCCTAGCAGATATATAGTCCAGTCTGACTTGTCCCAGGAGCCTTGTCTGCTGCAGCCTATTAGCATGCACACAAAATCTGCTGCTTAAGAAGCCTGATATTTGCTGAAATGTGGAGCAGGTCCACAGCAGTCATTATAAGCACCTGATTGTTTCTGCACTTTGGATGACACACTGGGAGTTGCAAGTCTCTTCGCTCTTTCTCTGTTTTGCCATCAACAACAACTCTCACTAATTACAGAGAAAAAACATGCTGCTTAACCACAGACAGGCCTTTCAGAAAATTTCCCCATATGAACAAGTTGCAGCTGGAGTCTTCTCTTAGAAGGGACCAGCCTTGGCAGCCTGATTTACCATTCATCACTGGCAAGGCACCAGCTTTGAAAGAAAAAGCCACTGCCAGTGTCACAGTAACAGAAGGAGGCAATAAGTCTTGTGCTCTTCCTACACAGGGAATGTCAAATGCATTGTCATTTGTCCCGTGTGGCCTGAGGGTGGCTGCATCCCTGAGAAATCTCCTTTGAGAAGACTGTGCTGAAGTAATTCAAAATGATCCTGACCATTTGGCAGCCTTGTGGACATTCACTAGAAATGTCTTCTCACTAACAGACTCAGTGAAATCGCCTGATCTGTGTTTTTGATCCATGGAAAAAGTCTGGCATGAAGGCTCAGAAGGACACAGGTTTTTGTGTACCATCTTCAGAACAGTATTTCAGCATGAATTTCCTATCCAACCCTCCTGCACCAACCTTGGGGTACAAAGTAGTTGCTGTCTTCAAGACCTGACTCTCAGGCGCTAGTACTCAACCATGTTTCTTTCACTTAATGACATCTTTTGAGGATCAAGGTCTTCCTTGTTGTCTCAACAAATAAAGGCTGCCCGAACACATCTAGAGTGAGATAGGTTGGCCTCTTAAGGTTCAATTCCTGTGTCTCTACCTCAGGAAGACCTGTTTCCTCTTTGTCTTGATTGTGACCAGCTTTGGGAAGATGTTTCTTTCTTACCCTCAAGATTTTTAGTGACTGTTGTTTCTTTAGTGCACAACAAAGCTGCCCGGTTCCTATAAAGCTCGAGTGGTCCCTGGGAAATGAAAGATCTCTAAGGGTGGCAGAAGCTGAACTAGCTGAGCAGAGGAGCAGGAGATGCAAGGACAGAGACATTTAGCAGGACTGCAGGAGTGCAGAGATTTCTTTGGAGGAGAAACAACCTGGCAAGGTACCAGTCACATCTGCACTACTTCTGAGGAGATAACTCAGAAATCTAAAGAACCTTCCAAGGGGAACAGCTTCTTCATTCTGGAGTGAAAGAGTTAACACAACACATGACTTCATAATTAAGCTAATGTCATTACCTATGTATGCCAAACAGTTTCTTTCCTGGCTGCCACCTCAAGAGGACTACTTGTAACTTCAGTTTTGAAATGCCATGGTAAAACACTCCTTCACCATGACTGTCTATTAACTGAAGTGTTCAGTCTTTAGGGTGACATATCTTTAGCTTACTTTTTAAAATATAAAGCCTATTAAAATATATCTGTTAAAATATAAGCCCTTCACAGCAGAGAACTGCCTACCTTTTGTTTCTTCTTCTCTCCTTTTTTTCTCTGCATTTTACCCAATGCAAAAGAGACAGAATAATTATATATAATTGTGGTAGGCTAGCCTTTGCAAAGAGCCAAATACACACCCAGCTGCTCACTCACTCCTCCTTCTCAGGGGGAACAGAGGGAGAAAAAAGGATAAGAAAGCTCACAGGCCAAGATAAAGATAGGAATATCACTTACCAATTACCTTCATGGGCAAAAGAGACTCAATATGTGGAAAATTAATTTAATTTCTTACCAATTTCAATTAGGTCCATTGTGGAGCCAGATGTTGCTGTGCCTGTCACAGGGCAGCCCATAAACTCCTCCCACACAGCTTATCCTGCAGTCTCTCTGGTACCAAAACTGTGCCACGTAACCCCATAAAACCCATACAATATTACTAAAATAATAATTAACATTGCAACTTGCATATTAAGTTGAATGCAATCAGTTTTGATATACCTGCCTAGGCTTTTAATTGAGATCATCTGCTACTCTAAGAATATCTTCATCTGGTCCCTGTGTTGTCTTTTGGTTTTCATCACAGATTGGTCTCAAAGCACACAAACTGGATTAATTTAGGATGAAGGAATTTGGAGGAACTGGGAAGTGGTCTTTAGCAGCAAAACAAACACACTCCATCTGCAGGAGGGAATTCAGTATATGCAAACTGTCCAGAGCTGGTCTGAAGCAAATTGTCCTGAAATATGTATAGTGCAGGAATCAGATTCCCAGCACCAACTTTCTTGCTCTTCACATCTCTTCCTACTAGCTTACAGTATTTAAAAATGAATGTATAGCCAATTTTGTATCCTAAATGGAATTATTTTATTTAAATTCAGTTCTAACTTTTTTTTTTTTAATTAGCTTTTCCATTATTACAGTATTTTCAGGCAGTTATTTCCCTCTCTCATCTATGTAAACTGAACAGTAAATTATTAATTTACTCAAGAGTCACACTGAAGGAAATTTAAACAGGTCACTTCTCCTTTGTTTATTATATATGTCATTGTCACCCCTGTGTCCACCAGATATATGCATTGGAGATTAGGAAATTGTGGAATCTGTAATACAGCCTAAATGATGTTTCTTAATCAATACTGTAGGAAAGAGATACTGCTAAGGAAGGAAAATTTCTTCTGCACTAGAAATGCACTGAAAATCCCTTTACACATTTCCTTAAAACTTTAACATAGTTTAGCATTTAAGAAGTCATGTATCAATGTTCTCATTATGCTCCACGTCTGTACAAGACGCATCCACAGTCCATGGAAGAGACTAAATTAGTTTGTTGAGTAGATGAATGTTTATAACACAATGGCACTTGGAGGTCTCAACTAATTATCTCTATTGTGTTATGCACTGTATGAATTCACTGTAGAACACAGTTCTTATCCTAAATACCTTAAAGGAAGATTCTGAAGAATCTTTTCTCATGTCTTAATTTTTTTTCCACACAAACTGAAAGGATTAAAATAAGACAAAACTAAAAACTAAATTTTGAAAAGAAGGCACCCTCTTCCTTTTCTTTTTCTTGAGAAGGAAAAGAATAAAAAAGAAAAGAAAAAGAGAAAAAAAGAAAAAAAAGAGAAAAAAATCCATTTTGTCAGCAATGTTTTTAATTCTGTTTCCCAATACCAATACTGTAGTCATCAGCTCAGAGAAGGACATTTCACAATGAGAAAAGTGTTTTGAATACTTTGTAGACAGAGATTTCCTGAGAGGGCTTTTCAAAGGCTTTTTCATATGAAACACTCTTTAGCTTTCATAATAAAAAGAAATTTATGTTGCAGAAGTATGTTAATGAATTTCAAAGATACATCATCACTGGAAGAAACTGTTTAGCAATGTCAGAAAAGGATGGGAAGTAGATGTGAGATACAGAGAAGACCTAAATTTTTTTTTGTATAGTGACAGGTTTTGTTCAAGGGATATCTAGAAACCCCTGAAAGCACTGCTGCTACTGTCAGAGAAGCAAGAAAACAAGTTGAAAACAAAACAAGTTGCCTACAGGAAAAAAAAAAGTGAAATAGATGTAAAGAAATATACGGCAAGAAGAACCTTACTATCTAAAGATGAAGACAGATTCACAGCTGCAGATTCTGAAAAAATCTAGTCAAAACAAATTCAAATCATCAAGATCTGTAATGGACTCATGGTTAAACTTGAATAAAACATTTTATTTTATCAGCTTCTGTTTCACATTTAAAGTTATTCATAAGACCTGGTGTGTTCTGACACTTTTCCCACACTAAACCAGTAACCTGTTCTCCCTGCAACCCTTGCTGTAAGCTCACTCCTCTGCCAGAGTTTTGGTAGCCTGAGGCTCCTTTCAGAAGCAGTGTAATAGGAAGATGGATCACTTTCAGCATGGCTCATGGTGGCTGCTGATGCCACCAGGAAATCTTGTGAGTGTAATTTTCCGGTTCTCAGAGTACAGGATTTTCTTCACAGTCAAGAGATTTTCTCTTGGTGGTGCTTCCCAGGCTGTAGACAGAAAAATGGTTCAACCTTTTGTTGGGAAGTGATGCAAGAAAGGTTTTTCACATTTTAAGGCACCCTAGTTTTAAGTAAAAGCAAAAGAAGGGGAAAACAGTCATCCATGTCTATTGCATTCTACAGAACACCATTTTCAGAGAAACTTCTTAAAGAAGTTTGCACCATTCCCATGAGAAATTTGACTCCAAGGTTAGATAAAATTCTAATTTAAAAGGCATTTAATGTCTTACTAATACAGGCAGGCTTTCCTGGCCTATGGTTTTGAGCAACACAGCGCTTAGTGACTTCCATTAGTTTCCGCCCCGTGGTATTCCAATGAGACTTTATATGTAAGCAAAAATTGAAAATAATACTAAATACTGTTCCTCTCTTTGCAGACATCTTCTCTTTAAATGTATAATTAAAG
>VXBN01003324.1:119471-144404 GCA_013397395.1 Sinosuthora webbiana | reverse complement strand
TTTTTCTTTTTTTTAAGGGCTACAGCACAACTCGATCTGGTCCCTTTTCTCTCATAGCAAACATTTTGCCTTTTCTTAAGTCAAAACAGAAAACAGGGAGAGGTGTACCTCAATCTCAAAGACGGGTCCTATAATTTCCCCATAATGAATTATTCCTAGATCTGTGCATTCAAAGCAGTTGGTGAGATCTGGTGACCTTAAGTGCAAAAACAGAGGTCCAGACCAGTAAGTTTTTCACACACATATTACTGAAATTCAGTAGAGAAGGTTGGATGTCATGTAGAATATTTGCAAGAGATATGAATATGAGAATCTGAGAAGAGTCATTATCACACATTAATTACTCCACCAGGTAACTCAATGCAATACAGTTGGTTTCAGGCTGAGTTACAACAGCTTCAGAGTCAGCCCTGCTGTTTGGCTTACCAACTCAGGGCAAATGATAACCTTCTTAGAAATGTAATAATGATTTTAGGCATATATACTAATCATCAAGAGAATATGGACCTTATCTTCTTTAGTTAAGGAAATGGAAGGCCTGGGAGCTCTCTGAAGCAAGGATATGGCAGGGTGAGCAGCAGAGCCTGTGTGAGGGAAAGCAGTGAGATGACACTGGTAGCTTCATGGCATTCAGATTTTATGTTAGCTTGCAGTGAAAAGCCAGCTGTCAGTCAGTGTGTAAAGGTTTGAGCAGACTGCTCAGAACTGTATCTTTATGTATTTGTCAGCAAGGTGTCCAAGATTCGCTGTTTTGGGAGTAAGTGGAAACATAATGATAGACAAATGGGACTAGGACAGCATGTATATGACATTTTAGAGCTTTATTCTGATGTACTTATTCATCTTCTATCTTTGGCATATTACTGAGAACAAGCAAGACAGTGATGCATACCACAGTATCATAGCAGCCCTGGAAGAGGGTTTACTGAAGGTTGCAGATTTATGATTGTTGAAAGGAAGAAGAACAAATGCTCATCCCTCACACAATTGACAGAGCAGAAGTGCAGGCCTTAGACAAAACTTGAAGGCAAGGCCAAGTAGGTCAGTCAGTATAGCATAATCTGGGCACAGCATATGTTGATGTTTTCTGGATTCGTCAGAGGTGGAGGATGTCTTTTGATTATCAAATACCACTAGGGCAAGAGGAAAGGATTCAGGTGAAAAGAAAAAAACAAAACAAAACAAAAGGAAAAATTGAGTTATGTTCTATTTTATCACTGTTTCTTTGTATTCCATCTTTTCTTCTGCATCTCAGTATTTCTTTATGCTTTTCCTTTAGGTACCATAACAAATAGACCATGTACTTCAAAATGCTTAAATTTTCTTATCTTTATGTTTTATTTTGTCATCTAAAGTGAAAAGGAAGCATTAAAGGATCACTAATGCATACAATTTTCCAATTATAAAAATAGATAAATTAGCAAATTGGCAAAAACACTGCTTCAGGAAAAAAAAAACAAAAAAACCCCAAAAAAAACGCCAAAAGATTCAGAAGTAAAAAAAAAACCACTGAAACTGGGAGAATTTACTTTGAGCTCACAGCTGTCTAGGTGAGATATTCTCTTCATTCTTAAAACAATTAATCAGTGGTGCCTGGTACAGCACTGTTATGTAACTCTCATGCAATTGTAAGTGATATTTCCTTACTAAGAAATGCCTCTACATCCCCTCTAAGTCATCTGTGCACTCTCAAAGATGGATGAGAACGCATCTTTTGACATTTTTATGTGGAATTTAGAGCTCTTATTAGTGAAATGTATGAACAATGATGTTTGCAGCTATGACATAGAAACTATATGACTAAAAAGGAAAATTAACTAAAGCCTACTAAAAACTTACTACAAATAAGTTGCAACATATTCTATTCCATCTTGTTTTGAAAATGTGACCAGGAAGCAGAATGCATAAAGGACTGGTCATTCAAGTCTGGACAGCGTTTTCTCTGAGGGAAAGAAATGTCAGCATTTTGCACACACTTTTGGGATATATGCATCATTATTCACTTTTGTCCAATCTAATACCCAGGACATGAAAAGCATCTATATGGCCTTCAGCCCAATCTCCCAGAAAACCAAATCAAACCAAACCAAATCCAACCAAACCAAACCAAACCTAATCAAGACAAAACAAAATGAACAGCTTATTTTTTTTCTGGAAGAACAGTGGCATCCATCAGGACAGATTTTTGGCAAAAAAATCAAAATGCCAAACATTTTAATAGGTCATATTGACATTCTGGTATTTTTGAAGAATTTATTTCAGATTTATGGTGATAGACATTAGGTTAGCTTTGGAAATATCTAAGCATCTGAGTGAGTCTGCCTAAGTAACTACTTAGGAGAGGAATTATCAGGAGCACACACACTTGAAAGTACTGTGCAGATGACCAAGGACGCTATCATGCATCTGATGAGTTAATTGCTACTAGTTAATCAGATTGTAATCTTTGACATACGCACTTATCACCTTTCCTGAATGGTAAGGCTCAACAAGTATAAAAAATTAATATCTCCTGAAACTTGTGTTATCATCAGTGGCAGCTAAAGAGCATGTCAAATACTGATTATCAGAATGAAATTTCCCTATACATCTTTCATATAGATGCAGCTAACAATTCAACAGAGCAGACGCAAAATGCCGGATTTTACCAAAAATTTAGTGAAAGTTAGAAAATTTGCTAAGGAAACCATAATCATAATTATTTTAACTAATAAAAATATTGTTAGCTACATTACAATATTTTAGAGTATGCCATGAATTTCTGGCATGTGGTGGAAATAAATAGTTATACACCAGGTGATACTCCTGCTACCTGACGTGACACTTGGGGTTAACAACATGCCACCAGATCACATGGGATGAAAACATACAGGTGTGGCTTTGACAGCTTTGGTTGCAGAACTTGAAATGGGCTGTACACACACTTTTCCTCCACTCGAAGACATTGGTGAAGCTCAGAGGTTTTGTTAGAAGCTTAGAAAACAGTTTTGTTTTGCTTTCTGTGGTTGTGAAGGCAGCAATCTCAATCCAATTCCGCTGGTGAAATTATTATAAAAACCCAACAACAACAAACTAAAAGACTTGGCTCTGCAAAGAAAATCATCCACTTTGTTAAAACTGAATTTCCAAATGTTCTGAGTTTATTGCTTCTCTATTTCTCTTACAGAGGGATGAATGAAACACACAAGTACTGATGATTGGCTGGACTTGTTTGCAACAGCTGCAGGAGGAGTTGCCAAATCTGGCTTCATATAAGATAGCCTAAGTGCCTGATAAGCATTAAAATTCATTTCCATTCTTTAGCATGCATAAAAGTACACTCTTGCTGTAAAAAATATGACAAAATCCTTAAATGTTGTATGCTTTTCTTGGTCACCTTGTTTCATGCTGTAGCAAGAGCTTAATCGGCAAATGTCACCTCCTTTGTGGCTCCCTTGACCTTACTGTCAGATTTTTTCCATGAACAATTGCCAACATTTTTTTCTCATAATATGCTCTTAGAATCTTTCAAAAGCTCAGTGGCAAATGCATCTAAATGTGCACGGTAGTGGAATAATAACTTCTTTTGAAAACAATCTTCCATAGAAATCCCTCTCAGAATTAAAACTGAAAAATAAACCAAGAAAACTCACCTCAAACTAAATGCTCTGCTAAGGGGAAGATTTTATCACAGTTGTTATGGCTATGTCTTATTCATAATTGCTTTTCTCCTTTCAGCTGGATAATCTTTCTTTAGCTTGGAGACATCTACTATTGAGAGATGGCCATTTCTGTGTTTGAAACCACTTTAACCCTTTGGCAGGAAGCCCATGAGCTCCAGTGTATTAAAACATACAAGGTAGACCCATTATTCTTTGTTCTTGCTCTACAAAAAGGAAGGAATCGCAGGTTGTGCAACACTTTGTGTGACACAGCCTTCTCCCACCTCTGTGCTAAAACACTCCGGTGTTCTTTTCCCACATGCCTCAGAGTAGATAGTATTCTGGGGTCACTAAGAACAAACAAACTTTGTCAGGTGGGAAAGCTGTCTGAGAAGCCTTCATACCCCATTCTCATTCTTTTACTACATTTTTCTGTGCCGTAGCTGAACAATTCTCGGTACTGTATGAAGAGATATGTTGAGGATTTTTTCACTCCTATCGAGTTTATAGAAAGCAGGCTGGATTTTCCTTTGAACATGATGTATACATACACCTACATCTACCCATATGTATGATATGAGAGAAAATAAAATCAAGGAAATGTGCTCTGCACCTGAAGTAGAAGTTAAGCTGCAAAAGCCTTACTTCTTGCAAAGGCCTTTGCAGCCCCCTTCAAAGGAAAAACCCTTACTGTGGAAAATTTCTTTCTTCTACAAGAAAGAAGGCTGTTGTGGTGGTTGAGGAGGCTGGTTAACTATTTGGGTGCCTTCATTCTTGAGTTAGGCAATCAGAACATAAGGTTTGATTGTTTTGGATACGTGAAGGTCTAGGTATAACCTGGTGCTCTGTAGGTTGCTGTCATGGGAGGCAGAAGTCAAAACCTTTGTGTCTGAGCTTCAGAGAGGCGTTATATGTTTCCTGTGCTCTGGGCTTCCTGCCTGGGTACACTGAAGTCATTCTGTTTTCCATTTCAACCTGCTCAAATGACATTAATTCACAGATAATTCTGGTTTGCCTGTTTATCACCAGCTCCCTGGATACTTCCATGTGTTGTACTGCTGTTGCTAGGGAGATAATCTACTTCTGCTGATTAGTCACCCTCTGCTGTCATAAGTGACTTTAGAGCTAAATAGTTCACCTGGACACAGGACTGGGGTCATAAGGACTGGGACCCCCTGGCAGAACAAGTGGAAATCAAGAAAAATAACACTGGTTTTTGGTGTTTGTTTTGGGGTGGATTTTTTTTGGTTTTGTTTTGCTTTGTTTTTTCCAAAAATATGGCAAATTCTTTGGGAAAATCAGTGTAAAAATTTTTAAAAATGGAATTTTTTAAAGAGTTTCTGAGTCATTTAACAAATATTTAAACTAAATTAACCTTTGCTGGCCTTTGAAAGCACTAAGGCAATGAATTACTTTTTGGATGGGTAGAATCCTTTCTATGCACCAAAATATTATTCAGACTGATTTTCTATTAAGACACTCTTGCAAAATGAATTTCTAGTTTTATTCTAAAATCTATTCGGTTTTGAGCGAGTCAGTGCCTACACATAAGGGAATCTTGCAGTTTAAATAATATGTAAGACTTGAAATGAAACCATGTTTTATGTCTGAATAGTGAACTATAATTACTTCCATTTATAACTGTCAAGAAAGAAAAGGAAAAGGAAAAGGAAAAGGAAAAGGAAAAGGAAAAGGAAAAAGGAAAAAGGAAAAAGGAAAAAGGAAAAGGGAAGGGAAGGGAAGATACATTTTTTATCTACACAGAAGATACCATTCACCCTTTATTTCTAAATCTACAGACTGACTCCCAGAATCAAATCCAGAATTCAGGAATTACAAGACAGGAGAGAAGAGAAGTACATTCTGCTTCCCACAAACAACGTAATTAATGTTTTTTTGAACTCATTTAACAAGTTTGGCTATAAGGAAAATGCCACTCTTGGTGTTAGACATTATATCTGGATCTCTGTCTCATTTACACAGACAGAATGAGGTGACCCAAAACAAACAATTTTTCTCCAGACCAGTCAACTTAATTTTAATAACCTGACAGAAATGTGTTTATACAGTGTAGTGATTTACAAGAATCCAAATGCATCATGAATAGAAGTTAAGTAGAAATGTGATAAATTTCAAGGCATAGTTATTGGTCAATAGTGAAGTATTTTTCTGTTATCTTTTTTGTAATTCTAGGAATGAATGAGCTCGAGCTCATTTTACGAACTAAAAAATGAGGGTTTATTAATTTTATTATTTGTAATCTCATCATAACTTTCTGCTCTCCTTGCTGTCCTAAGACAAAGGGCAGCAGAAGACAACATTCACTGTTGCAATGCTGTTAAATTAAGCAAAATTTTTGCTCTGCTAGGTGAAGGACAGGAGCCTTCACAAAACCAAGAATGTTGCCCAAAGATTGTGAAACTGATGTATTTTATCCATAGTTTTGGTATGTTAGGAGAAGTTCACAGCGATCAGCATTTACCCAGCAAGTAAGATGTTTAGGAGTTAAACATACGTGGCATTGCTTTAAACAATATTTCACAGTCCCTGGAAAGCAATATTCATATCACTTTCCTCTCTCTATTGATCTGAGGTTAAACTCCATTAACAGCAATAAGAATAGCTACAGAAATATCTGCTATTCTACTTTATTTAGGTGCCCCTGCACTGACATTTAATCTTAGTCAGCCAAATGGGATAAGGAAAAATTTAATATGGAAGACACTTGTGACAATTGCTCCACAATGAGATTAAAGCAAAACAGATGACACATTTTTTCCCAGCAAAGCATGATGCCATGTTTTGTGATAATCCATTTTGCTGCAGAATACAGTCAGCGAAAGGTTCCCTTTTCACAAGCAACAGTATGATTAGAAAGACTTAATTTTTTAATCTCCTTCCACTGTTTCCATATAGACTGACAGAAATAAGCACATTTGATGATTTTTTAATCAAAATAATAATTAAACAAGATGGGAAATGCATCTGTATTTTTTTATGCCTAGTCTGAGAAATCCAGTTAGATGAAGTCAGCATTTAAAGCTTAGGAAAGCTTGTATGTGAGACATCAAGAATATATTTCCTGAGAGACACTTCAGTTAACAGCAATCATTATACTATTTCTATAGAGTGAGGGGAAAATTGTGAAAAGACAACACCTCACTGGGCATAACAAAGCTTAGGAGATCTGTGTAGTAGTGCCACGCTGTGACCAAGAACAGGTTAATTCCCATTAAATACAAGTAAGTGAGCCATATTGCCTGCCGGTGATTCTAGTCCTGTTAAGAAGATGCTGGAATTGTTTCTTAGCTGTTTTATTCTATCTGCTCTTTCAAAGTACGTGTGTACAACAGGCTGGAAGAATGGTTTACCTTATTTAGTTAAAGGAACTGAAAGAATTGTCTGCTGTGTAAGTCCTAAAGGATATTTTTTTCTGATTAAAAAGAAACAAAGACTGAGAAATACTGGCAGGGGCAGATGTGTTTAAGTAATGTGTTTAATTTCTGTTTCCCCAGATTGAATGACTGCATTTTAAATGCTGTTAGGAGGTCCATTAATGTGACATTGGAGTTTAGTGTAATGAGTGAAATGTGCCAGCACTGTCTTCATGAGTGACCTCTGTGATCACCTTAGGCAAGGTCCCACCTCCCATCATTTATCTGGCCAATTAATAAACCAGACAGGCCAGGGACTGTCTCTCATTCTTTTTGCCTACATTGAGGGGGCCCTGTCTCTGTGGAAGGAAATATATATTACTGGAAAACAAATGTCAATTCAATTAAAAATATTGAAGAAGCAAAGGAAAAAACTTACCTGACATGACTGCCAACGGATTATTGAATGGTTTATTTGCAAGAAAGGCACTTTACATCAGGTAATCCAGTTAGAAAATTTGGATCAAATTTAGCGCAGAGTACCAGCTGATTATAGAAAAGAAGAAACTATACTGAATTTAGGTACTGAGAGCATTTAATTTTCTGGGAAATGTCTCAGGAAAATTTGCATGTCACTCACAGGTCAAGGAGGAATTAATCCTTTTCACTAGCTTTTGAATGCACAATGGACATAGGAGGCCCCAGTTCAAATATAAACACTTCCAGTCTAAATTTACAGCAGCCAAAACCCTTGTCTTGCATGAAGTAACAGGAATTATCTCCCTTAAAGGAATTAGGAACAATGCTTGTCAATCTCTATATGTGCTCTTATTTAAAAAGGACAAAAATAAAGTGAGAAACAATTTTTATGTAAAAAATGTACTGTTTATCAATGTATCATTCAAAATTTGTTGATTTTTAAAAAATCAAGATATCAATTTTTGTTTATTTTTGTTACCATTTTTCAACAGGGAAACTAGGAAACCCCAAGAACAATTTTTTTTCGCAATATTTTCAAACATACGCAAAAATAATAAAAAAAGACAGAAATAATATTTGAATTTGTGATCAATTTAAATTAAAAATGAAAGACTTACAGGTGGGTGATTTCTGCTATTTTAATGGAAGTCATAGTGGTTTACGCATTTTTACATACTTTGCAAAATACTGATGGCAACAACTTTTATTGACTTTGCTTTCTGTTGTAAAATTACCTGTATTAGAAGTTTTCCTCTGATTGTCCCAATTTATTTAATTTTGGTTCATATCATGGAAAGATGTTGGATTAACTTTTGATGACACCCTACTTGGAGAATGTTCACTTCTGCTAGTAATCTATCCATGGAATCAGACTAGAGCAATTCCCAAACTAAATGCCAATGCATGCATAGTATGGACATCGTGCTCTCAGCACTGGCTCATTTCTGGTCCTAGTAGGTAACAGGATTTGTCACTGTAAACATAGGCATAGATCATCACAACAAATCAAAACACCTAAATCTTGAAATTTTAATATCATTGACACAGTTCTAAATATCCATAGGAAGGTTACTGCAGAAAACTAGGAAACATGAAAATCTACTACCATATATAGTGCTAATCACAAGTGCAATAGTGGTACAATTAAAATAGCATACTTGCAGTATTAACTTCAACAAAATATTTGCAATCACAGAACTAAAAAAAAAAAAAAAAAGTAAAATTAAAATCATTAATTCCTGCATAGATTTTACGAGTTTCTGTGACATTTTCATAAAGACAAATTGAAATGATGACTGTAATGACTTAGAATGTCTAACACAGTTCTTTTCTATCTGCTAAACCTATAAGTAGTTTATGACAGATTTGCAGCTCTTAATTCATTGTCCTTAATGAAGTTGTAATTTTGGGTTTGGATTCACAACATGAAAGATGAATAAAAAATTAGAAGTTTATTTTACTATACATCAGTAGGAGAGTATGGCTGGCTAATTCAATTCAAAAACTTTAACCTACTGGTACTGACTCTGCTAGACTAGGGGAGAACACCTATCAAGCACAAAATAGTAGCTTCAAGCACATTGCTAAAATAGAGACTGTAGGATAGGTGCCAAACTGAAACTGAATGTTTGCTCTTAATCCCAAGAAAGTAATCATCTGATCATCTTTGAGACTCCCCTTTCCACATCTCAATGGATGAAAATAATCTCCCTTTAAAATGCCAATTGTCCAACCCTCTCCTGTCTTTAGTTTTATGATTCCTTTATATCTCTACGAAGAGTACAGGACACTTAAACTTGACATGACTAATTTGTGCTGCTCTAGCAGTACAGAAATGCCATAGATTCCCCTTTTTGCAGTACAGTGTAGGAGTTTTGGTGTTCCCCCATCCATGCATTTGAAACTTTCCTGTTCTTATAAAAAGTTTAACTTTGTAAAACCTTTAAAAATTTTGGACCTGACCTCATAGTCTAAGGGGTATCTGAGTTTTATAAACTATTATGTTGTTTGAGACTCTGGCTCTCTCTTCTGTTCCCAGCCATGCCTATGAAAGTAGCAGGGAGCAAGAGACTGTAAAATAATACATGTTCTACCTATTAGACAAAGTCCATGATTGAAGGGGCACAAATAGCTGTCATAATAACTATCACTGTATGACATCATTCTAGACTATATTATCGAGACACATCATTTTTAACATCAATAATCCTGCAACATCACAGTAAAAGCTGTGTGAAATCACTTAGCAGTTGTCTGTAATTATCTAAAAGCCACAGGTGAGTACACAGAAGAATAACTACTTGCTCTTTTTAACATCTGGTAATTAAGTGGAGAAAAGTGGTGGTTCCTTGTGGGAAAATATTTTACCCATTAATCTTAACCACAATAATGTAGTCAGAGCATTTGGATTAAATTGCAGAAAGGATAAGAAGAACTGTCAGCATTGCATTCCACACACTGATATCTAATCTGCATTTATTTTTCTGCATCATGTTCTTCATAGCATCATGATGGCTTTCATAAATGGAGAGAATAGGGTTACAAGGACATGCAGTGAAAGCATACTCAGACTGTAAGAGAGGGAAAATGAACTGGCACTCATAATCATATTAGGACTCACACACAAAATTTCGCTCTTCTACTTTTTTCTGTTTGTTTCAGCTGTGCCCCATTTTACTTAGAATCCAAACTCTTAGCCCTAAAGAATTCTCATATGATTTTATTCTTTATATAAAAAGAAATCATAGGAGAATAAATACAGTATATATGGGTGTAGACTGGCTTTTACTGCTATAACAGGCAGTTAGGTGGTAAAAGACTGAAATTAAGAGAGTTGCATCAGCATGATGCTTACATAATATAGAGGAAATCAGTCCCATTCTGGATTCATTTTAATGCATAATATGAAAAAGAGAGGCAAGAATAAAGTTATGTTTATGGATTGCTGGTATAACCAGCACCTCCTACTGCATATAACTTCATTTGAACAAATGCAAATGATTTATTCAGCTACAGTACCTACATCTTTTTAGCAAATTATTTTACATTAATTTAATTTGAATGTAGACATCTGCTGAGAAACCATAAAGTATCAATTAAGCTTTCTCTGTGTGTCATTTAACTGAAGTGTTTTCATCATGGACATGACCATTGCCTAATTCAGGATCAATTTGTATGCAAACCAAACCAATTTTTAAGTATTTGGAATCAATCACTTGAATATTGAAAGCTCCCTATATCTGAAATATTGAAGTTACCCATTCAGTGAGCTACATTCATGCTGTGCACTGAATAAGGCGGGAGTCTTTTGAAAAAATGCTGTGTGGTTATGTAATTAATTCCAATACAGATGTACAAAAGGAGCACTGGTAATCTTCACTGCAGCTTTTCCTTACCCTGAGCAGCTGGGTTTGCAATCTTACCTTTTATGTAGCAAAGCAGTGCTGCTGGTTTAATACAATTGCCTGGGGGGAAAGCCAGGGGGAAGGTGTTTTTGGGTTTTTGTTTTTTGGGGTTTTTTTTGTTTGTTTGTTTGTTTTTTGGTTGGTTGGTTTGTTCGGTTGTGTTGGGTTTTTCTAATGAGCAAAAGAATAACCAAAATCTATACTAAAGTATGTGGATGCATATTGTCTTCCATATTGATTAACAACAAGATGTATGCTGCAACAAATTAGAAAACTTAATTCTTCTATATTAGTCTCCCTAGTGGATTTGGTTGTTTTTTTTTTTTTTTTCCAGTGCAAAGGGACATCTCCTGTGACCATTTTGATTTTCCAAGTGACATGTGCAGGCTTCTGTGGCTTGAACTGAAGTACTTGCAAGTCATCCCTTGGCTATACCTCCCTATGGAAGAGGTGGTGGGGAGAGAGAGCGCGCAGCCCTGTGTGACACAAGCATGTGGCCCCCCAGCTCTTGCTCACATTGATGTGCTATCTCTATAAATAGGAGAGACAGTTGTGCTCCCACCCTCTGACCTGGCCTAGAAGCCATATTGTCCCAAGTACAAGGTTATCCTACAGGCAAAATATCCTTTGGCTTTCGAGCTTCTGCATTAAACCTGTAAGCTTCACCCAGAAGCAGACAGCTTACAGCTGCTAGCACTTGTCTGTACCACAATTCCCACACTCTCTTCTCTGCTATACGAATTATACCTTGCTGATGCTTTTCATAGCACTTTGTGGCAGTAAAAGAAAAGAGAGCTCAGTATTGACTCCAACATTCAGAAAAGGAAAATGCTGTAATAATTATAAACTTCTCTGTTATTCTCTATAATTGCCTTTTGATTTTGTTTCCTTTTCCTTCACGGCTGAATTCCTGTCATGTTTTCCTTCTGCTCCTGTGTATCCCTACATCATGCCTTCTCAGACCTCACTCTCCATTGCTTTTCCTTCACCCCTCTCTTCTCTTTTATTCCTAATAAATGTCCAGATATGCTTTTCAGAAGCTTATGACTTTTATCTTTGGAGCAAAGTTTCACAGAAACCTTTCTCTCCCAAGACAAGTTCAATGTAATAAACCAGGCATTGAGTGCCAAGAGGGAGCCATGCACTGAAGGAAAACATCTGTGGGTGGCTGGCTGGCTTGCAGGGCTCACTCATCCTGTCCTTGGAACCTCCTTCTCATTCAAATGGCCCCATCCCAGGCAGCATTATCAGAGGGATGATCAGCACTTTTGCCGGAAAGGGAATAAGGTCATACAGTCGCAAAACAGAGCCAATGCTGCAAGGATCTGAAGTTGTTGCTTTCAGTTTTCCTTTCTTTTGTCAGCATTTATTCTTCACTGTTTTCTCCTGTGCAGGGTGAGCTAGTGGAAAGCTGTAGGAGCATTCTTCAGAGCAGACAGGACGATACTGAGAGAGAATCTTCCTGGTCAGTTGGGCTGATAATCTTCTGCTAACCTCTTGCCCTGACTGTGGGTAAGCAGGAGAAAAAGGAGATGAGTAATCTTCATGCCGAATGATCGAAGCATTAAACTGCATGTTTTAAATTAAACAATTACACAGCAACGTGTCCAACTATGTTCCTACTGGTGAGGATTTGCTTAAGTTTCATGAATCTTAACCTTGTGTTGAGCTGAAATATCAGGTATTTTATTGAAATGGCATTTGAACCAGAATAATTTTCTGCTTGATATAGTATAACGTCACATTTTTAAACAGATTAATATCCTATCAAGTGTTTTTAGCAGATTTTGCCAAGCTAGTCTGTGAGTGTTTCCTGTCAAGCTGCACAGAAACAGAAATTGAAAACCACTCCTCCAAAAAACAGCTTTTGGATGAGAAAAAAAACATGTTTCTGTGGCTCACATGTGTTTTGATTTTCATGAAAATAAAACAGAAACTATCACAGAGAATTGGAGTATTTCCCACCTCATGTCTACATGCTCACTGCATCAGACCACACTTGGATTCTGATAATTGCATTCAGGAATGAAGAGGTGGTCCAGCTTCCCTTGCATTTTCACACAGGCTGCTTGCTGGGATGATGGGTAAGTCCAGATCTGCTGCTCTTTTCTTAGCAAGTAGCTGTGGTGAGCTGCAGAGCAGCTTGCCCCAAGGCTGACATTTTGGAAGACAAAATTTTCTGGGTGACCACTCCTATGTTTCTAAAGCAGGTCAGCAACATCCTGGGTTTGAGACTGGAGCACGTTGTCAAATTTTATATTCTCTCCCTCTGTCAAGAGATTAAAAGCACTTATTTAATGGATCATTCAGAGTTCAGAGACCATGCAAGATGCCTCTTCCACATTTTCATCTACAGAGTAAGCCTAGCTTCTGTAATAAAAGTTGTGAAACATGCAAAATTGATGAACAAGCTTTTTTTTTTCCCTCTCAAGAAAGTACATCTATTTTTAAACAAAGTGTATATCTGCTGTTCCTAAGAGAATGAGTCTGGAGTTCTACTGGTTTATTGCTTTGTCTTCTAAAACAATTATATGATAGGTCAAAAGCATATTTAAAATTTGAGATATTTTACTTTCTCCATTAAAAAAAAAAAAAAAAAAATCTGATACTCAGTCCCACTGAAAAAAAAATATACCTGATTCACAAAGATGTTTGTTACTAATAAAAGCCCTTAAAAGTTCCCTTTCAAAACAGTTTTATTTAAACTTTTAAGTTAAGTAACTTTTTTAAATTAATAAAAAATCTTTTTGAAAGTTTTCAAATTATATTGAAGGTGCTTGAAAAAGAATTAAAAGTTTTATTTCAAGCTGAAATTCTTATAAAATCACTAATATTTTCTTCTGCCAGCTGAGTTCCTCTCAAGAGTTCAGCTTGTAGAAACCTCAGAATAATATGCTCAGCATTACTTTATCTCCACTTCCACTGAACTGGTAGGAATTCTGCTATGAACATTAGTGGGAAAAGATCTAATTTTAAAGAATATTTAATCTGAAAGTTTTGATTTTAATTTTATCCCAGCAGATGTAAAAAAAGAAAAAAAAATTGACGTGAGTGAATTTTTTTCCTGAGGCCACAAGAATAAGCTTTGATTTTCATGCCTAAATTTTGGTAATTTTAATTTTGCTGTATTTCAATGAATGGAGGGAATTGACCTTAATGGCATGATTAAGTGTGTATAGGAAGATGTTTCTCTAAAGCATATATCATTTCAGTTCTTTAGGATAAAAGGCAACAGGTCATAAGAAAAGTCATAAGAAAGTGCCATCCAGAAAATTACTGTCATTATGAATAAGCATTAAAATCCACTAAAATTCTATTTTTCTATATTTATATTTTCCTCTATGATCATTTATATGCATCAGAAAGTTTATAAAAGCTGTGTGTTATCAAAAAATTCTGTAAAGAAACTCTTTAGCCTCATTAAATGTGTTTTATTTTATAATACTGAGGATCTGGAGGGTGCAGAAAGGCCTTGTCCTAATGATGTCAAAATATACACTCACACTAGCCCCATGGAAACTCCAGAGCTTTGGGCCCATGCCTGCAGTGATACAATGGACTGGGCAGTGATGGTAAGGATAAGGTCACAGAGCATCACAGGAGATTGCCACAAGCTTCATTTTATTATTAAAAAAAAAAAAAAATAAAATAAACTTTTTAGATGAATGAAATATGTTTTTCCTGGTTTTTGTTTTTTTTTTTTTTATTCTAACCAATACTTCTTTAGTCAGTTGCTAGATGTTTTTTATCGTGTTTTTTTGTCCTGAGAAAGCATAGAAAACAAATGCTGAAATATCTAAGTAACTAAATATTCATTGCTTAGTAATACAAGCTAAGATTCTCTGGATGAGCTCTGCATCTACTAATTGTTTTCAGTTGAAATATAATTAATTTTTTTAGCTATTTGTCCTTCTTACCAATCATTTATTATATAGAAAGTACAGCAATGTGGTCTTCTTAACTGGGCCACAAAATTTAGACATTGGAAATTTAGGAGTCCAAAATTAGGTGGTGTGTCCTGTACATCAGTTTCATTTTGGATAAAAAAAAGTAACAAGTGTCACTCATCTGTAACTCTTTCTCTTTCTGCATCTTACACTCAAAACCAAACAGGCATCAAAGTCAAAAGTATACGATGAATACAGCAAGACTGGTAAAAATAGAAGCTATACAAAAGCAGCCAAGGGTCTTAGTAAGAGATTCAAGGAAAGAGAAGTAAAAGAGAATGTAGCATAATAGGATTAAGAGGGAAAAGCTGATTTCCAACAGAAATTCAGAATTAAGAACTGAAATTCAGAATTAAAAGCTGTGATCAAGCTTCACATGCATTCAGTGTAAATTAGGAATAACATTTCTGAAGTTTCTGGAGCGGAATAAGTGTAAGTGAAGAGAAGACCTAGTCATTGAAACAACCAAACAACTGAAAGAGGTTGGTTGCTGTTACAATTATTCAAAGCCATATGCAACCATGATCAAAAATGTTTTTAAAAAATTAGAGTTATGCAGAGTTGAAGGTATTATATTAATTGTTCCTATTAATTTCATATGTCTGAAATTAATATACTGTGTAATCTTGTGATTATAATGTAAGGGGGATTGTAGCCCTGGTTCCTGCCTAGTATGTTTTGGTTTTCTGAAATTCTTTTCCCAGGGAATTTTCTGTAAACAAGAGACATGTTTTTGTAACTGTAAATTTTGTTTACATTCTTCCCTAGGAGGGACTTCTTCTTGATGTCCCTCTGGTTTGACCAATGTGATTGAAGAGGTTTGTCTTTGTTTCACCAATCAAATTGGTCTGTGTAGAATAGTATAAAAGGGAGACACATCCCAGAAGTAAAGGAGTCAGTTTCAGCCTTCTGAAGTCGGAGTCTCGTGTTGCTGTGGTGTACTACAGCGTCAGGGTATCATACCCATTATCACCATTCCTACACTCTCTGCTTTATTACTCCTTGAAGGAAACTTTAGTCTGGTAATCTGATACTTGGAACTGATTTTACTGGCCACAAAATCAAAGCAAGTTTTTAACCTGTGATGTAACTTTAAGTGTAGCCATATTTTTCCCTCTCACTATGTTCTGAAAATAGATGTACATATGATCAAAATTTGCTAATTAGCTGTGGGAATTCCTTATTCCTGGGAGCAGAATAGAAGAACTTGGGATGTGCACATTAATGTGAATACCATAGTGAGTGTCTCCTGCATGAATTCAAGCACAGCACTAGAGTGCAGGAGGGATAAGACTGCCTTAGGTGTCTCTTCACAAGGTGCCTGTTGTGGGTACTCCATCGTCACTAACACCTCCACGTGTTGCAGGCCCACTGCTGTTATCAGCAGCACAGCATCCGCCAGCCTGTGAGGAAGCACTTCTAGAAAGTGTTTAATCAGCACTAACTGTGCCTACAGGTGGCAAGGGAAGTTGTTGCACGAAGCATGAGGTTGTTCCAGACTCCCACCTATGCTGCTCTGAGAAGAGATGTTTTTTTCACATTATTGGCTGTAAGTATTTGTTAAAGTGCTTTTTCCCCGTCCTGGGCATTTGCAAACTGAACTCCTCTCACTACTCTTAGTGAATAGTCAGTCTACTTCAAGAGAAATAATTTACAGCTCTCTCTTCCAACTGTCGATGCTGAGCTTGAGGGCAACGAAGCCCTAGGTTCCCTGTGAGAGCCACGGAAAGACAAGGGATACTGCCAGGGGAAATTCAAGCCATTGCATCTATGACCTAATTTCCAGTAGTGCTTAACTCTCTACAGATTAAATAAGGTTGGGAGCAACTACATGCTGAGTCTGGTGCTTCTGCTGGGTGAAATATATGGATGTCCAGACATTTACACATTCTTAGAAAAAATCTGGGAATTAATTGGAAAATTAGAGTCCAGTTTCATCTTGTAGTTAACATTTTGTGTTAACCACCTTATGGTCCCATTATATTTCACAGCATATGAAGGTCCCTGAAATCTCAGAGAAAGGAAATGCTGTGCTCCTTGTAGAGCTGCATCTGCTATTGCATTAACACAATATCCTGTGAAGTTGTTTTGGTTTCTCTGTAATTTTTTCCCTTTATAAAATAATCCCAAGCAGTTAATGCATATTATGACAACCCAAAGCAGCTGGTTTACAAGTTTTCCAGTCACAGTTTTGGCTTGACAGTACTTTTACAGAAAGAGTTAGTGGTTTAATAGGCATTCTATCCTGTAGTTTCTTCTTTTTTCTTTTTATCTTTTTCTTTTTCTAGAACAAAAGGCAGGCTGATTCAGTGCAATATCTTATATTACAGCGCGGCATCTTAACTTTTCAATCATCCTTTAATACTGTAATTTGCTTGCCTTGAGTTATACCTAAAATCTATAAAAATGTAAATCTTGAGGTTTTTCTCAGATATTTGATGCTGAGATTACTGCAGTGATAACCTTGTAATTTAAATGCAGCCAGGTGAGGAAAGAGGTGAAGAGTGAACAATTTTCAACTGTTGTAATGCCCTCTTTGTATTTATACACAGGCATTAAATCACAATCCACACATTTTCTTTAGTCTGTCACATATATTCTCCTATGTAATCAAATCTTTCAAATCTAATTAAACAAACACATCTCCATTTACATGTCACCATTTCTAGGGATTTTATTTCTTATTCCTTGAAGAAGCTTCTGAAATAGACCTACAGTCTATCTATGCAAACTTACTAGATTGTACAAAACAGCATAATTTAAGCAGGCTTAACTTTTTGCAGTTTCCTTGATTATTCAGCTCTCCTTCTGAGCTGACTGTTTGGCAGTATTGCACCTCTTCGAAACTCAAGAGGAAAATATGTAAAATGGAATTTTTTATGTAATTTTCTGGGTCCAAATTTTTCTAATTGTTGAATCTATAGGGATAAAACTTTCTTTCTTGCTTTTTTTTTTTTGCCTTTTTTTTTTTTTTTTCTTTTCCTCTCAATGTATTTCTCTATCCATGTTTTGGTTTTGTAAATCCCCTGAAGTATAGCATGGAGGCTCTTTGGAGGTTATTTTTTTCATATAAAACCATTTCCCAGTGGGCAGTTGGATGTAAAATATGGAAATGCACAGCTGATTTATATTCCACATACCTCCCAGTCCCTCCTGGAACACCAGAGTATCTTAGCTAAGCATGCCATTCAGTCCAGAAACACTAAATTTCACCATCACTTTCAGTGGAAACAGAATCAGCCTCACAATCAGGACCAAAAGCAAGTACCCTGCACTGTAACCAAACAACGATTTTTTAAATCTTAAGCTTGAATAACCACCAATGAATAAATTTGTGTTTAAAATCAGTGTAACTCCCTTGATATAAATAAATTCAGACATAGAAGGTGAACCTTGAAAAAGCTTGCAGCAAGCATGCCTGCTGCCTTATGTAATGATGCACCTGAGCACTGCCAGTGGTATTACTGAATGGACACAAACAAGCTGCCACTTTTCTGCTGTAATGCTACAATGGTTTAGCTTGCATCCTGCTCAACATAATCATACTGTTAATCTTATTAATTATGATATATCTTCTACGTACCTTCTAACTAATATGTCTGAAAATTCCTCACAGAGAGGTCAGTGGCACAGTTTACAAAAGGGGACATGGGAAAGAAGTGACGATAGACAGGAAAGATAGTAAAGCATATAATTCCTACAAACTCCATTCAGATGTAGTAGAATGTGACCCTCCCAGCATTACAATGCACAACACCAGGAGAAAAGAGAGGAGAACCCACATTTTATCATCCCTAGAGCAGGGCTCTGTCCTGGTTCTGGCCAGGACACAGTTATTTTTTGCAATAGTCAAGAGAGGGTATTGTAGGGACCTGGAGGCTCTTCTATTCCATCTCACTCTATTTTCTGGTGGCAGGGGAAGGGGTTCCTTCCAGGTGTTGTAGGCTAGAGGAGGGAGCATTCAGGTATTGCCAGGGGGTTTCTGGGTGAATCATTTGCCTCTTTCTTGGAACCTCTATCATTGGTATTGTTGCTGTTCTCTTATCTCGTTATTATTTCCAGTAATTTTTTTTTTTTTTTTTAATCTCAACCCATGATCTCTACTTTTTACACCTTGAATTCTCTCCAGCCCTCCACTGGGGAGGGGAGGGAGAGGGAGGTGTGAGTGAGCTGTGCATAGTTCGGAGTGGTTTCAGGGGATCACTAAATTAGAGCCTACCATTCCCAAGTCACAACAGCCTCTTAACAAGAGACTTCTTACCTTAAAATTTTAGATTATCTGTATTCCTTGGTATGTAACATTACCATGTGCTGGCCTTGACAAATCTGTTTGCAACAAGGTGGAGAAAGAGCTTTAAATAGTAGATGATGAACAATGACTATTTTTCATTTTGCTGTATTTAAGAAAAAATGCTTTTCCATGTGAAAATGTCAGTATCTGTCACACAACATATTTTTAGCAGTGTCCTGTCAGTTTTCAACAAAGCATGCACTCGCTCTGTTAGCCATAGCTGTGCTCTTCAACGTTTTCTGAATTTCTTTAGCTTTTAGAATAAATGTTACTGTATTGTCAATAATGATACAGATGCTGGATACTTTGGTAAAATTATGAAAGAATAGATACTTAGGGGACACATGCAAAACTTAGCTTTCATCTGGTACTTCAATGACAAGTCACACAACTCTTTTTAAAATTAAGGAGAGTTGACTTATCTGCAAAATTTCAAGTAGCATGCTGAAAATTAACTCCCTGTTGTAAAAAATGTAAACAAAATAATCAATACAATATATTTCTGCTTAGATTTTACGGAAAAAAATAATTTATGATCTTGAACATCTAATATTCTGGGGAGAAGAGTGCTTTCAGAGAACAAAGAAAATTGTGCTTTCATGGTTTACAATATTAAAGAAGCTCAATGTCACCAAACAAATAAAACTCAGTGGGACAGAGGAGTTCTCAACAATAGAAGCTAAAAATACCCACCATTAAAAGTATTTCAGCAGCTGCCTAATGCCTTCAAAGATTTCTCAGCAGGTAGCTGAGGCAGGCACACTGCTACACACCTTTGTTTACAGTTTCCTTTCTTCTGCCTCACAAATACCATGCGGTCATTCTCAGAGCTGGAGCTGTGTTCAGACTCCACTTGCATCCTTGAAAGGCATTTAAATTATGGCTTAAACATATTCTTTATGCAAAGAATGTTGCCTATTCTTTAAGCAAATGTATCTGCAGTTAGCTACTTCCAGTGTCAAAGGTAAAGGGATATGGAAAGAGCAATCCTCTGCTCTCATCATGTGAGGGGATGGACTTAGGCCTGAACTGTTGCTCTTGTAGGTGGAAAACCCAAATCATCACAACGTGAGTCTCTGCAGAGGACATGAAGGTGAGCCAGGAGTGTTTGGAGATATTATTTGCCTTAAAAGAGGAACTGGATGTCCAGCTCATAGTGACTGACTGTCGGAGCATCTTAGAATGAGAATGGGTTTTGTTGTATTAAATATTTAAAGGTGTTACATTTTTTATCACCTCTTCCATGCCTTTAGAGGCCTCCTTCTGATATAGGTACTATTACTTATGAGATTTCATAGACAGGAAATCCAGGTATCCAGGTCAAATGTGGCTTAGTCAAGTTAAAACTTAAAAAACACCCACAA
Source organism: Sinosuthora webbiana (assembly GCA_013397395.1). NCBI lineage: Eukaryota > Metazoa > Chordata > Aves > Passeriformes > Sylviidae > Sinosuthora > Sinosuthora webbiana. Next base: position 123,903 of record VXBN01003324.1, on the reverse strand, counting down.
ACTTTTAAATGGTCTGGAAAAGACAAGGGTAGGATCTCAGTCTCTGGATTTAAGAAGAGTAGGAGGTTGTCATGAGTGACATTGATAGAGGGGATCTCTTTTGGCAGATCACAAGAGAACATCTTGCTACAGCTCTTTGCCACTGCTTACCTCTATGAAAAAACAAAAAAAAAATACTATTTTGTAAGAAAAGGGAAACTTGATTGCACTATACTGCATATACTTTCATTTTAGATAATGGATTCTGAACTACAAAGTCATAGGTAAACAACCACACTTTTTGAAATAAAAAGGATTGCATGAAATCTGAAAAGGCATCTCACTTACCTTACTCCTCCCAAAGTAATATTTCATTAATTAGGAAACGTGTTACTGCCTATTTCTTATACTACACAGTTCACAGACAATTGTTAGATGGAACATAACAAGGATTTAACTAATTGACATTAGCTTTCATTACTCTCTAATGTCTCAAATAAGGTAATATGACAGTGAAATAAATTTAGACTAATGTAATATCCAATTAGGATATAATCCAAAGTAGATATTTCACTATTTGAATATTCTTCCCTTCACTGAACCCTCCTGGTGAGGTCTGCCTTGCATTTCTCAGCAGTACATTAGAGGGACAGTGATATTTCAGAAGAACAGGAGAATTTCACAAGGCAAAATAAAATGCCACATTTATTTATCTGACCAGTATGATCAACATCCAATGAGACTATTCTCAGATGCATAGAGACATAAATATGAAAAAAGAAATTCTCTTTTGTAATATTTAAGATTCCTCTTCCACAATTATTCCTGTGGAACTACAATCACAGCAAGATGAACATAACTCAACTGACCTCGACCTTACACTGAGTATCACTCAAGCATGCTCAGGCAAAAAACTCTCTTTAAATTTAAAGATTCCGTCACTTTTAAGGCCTTCAGGACAATGAATATAAATACAGTTCAGATCTACTGGCCTGTCTCAGTTACATTTGTTTAAATATCGAAGACCTCAGAGAGACATTTAAAAACTAATTTTATGATTTGAGCAATTGGTGTGAGCTGTATTCAACTTAAAAGAAAATTAAATGACAGCACCTGGACACCATCAATGGCAGAGAAAATTTATGCCAGTACATTTTAAAGTAACACATGGCTAAACATATTTAAGTCACTACATAGTTGTTTATGTATTGCACACGTTAGAAATATGTGTGAAATTCTAAAGCACAGAATTTATTAAAAAAAACCAAACATTCAAGGTACATTTAGTTCTATATATTTTGGCACTACATCCAGAGCCACTATTCAAGACTTCTTGAAATTTTTTAATCAGAATCCTCGAGATTCTACTGCACAATTTAGTCTCCTGTTGTGAGAAAAAAATATTAATAAAAAATCTCTAGTTTTGAAGCAAAGAACTTATTTCCAAAATTTAATATTTTTAATCCAATGGGACAATTGCAAATGTGGTCCCACTCTGGTCAATGGACCCAAAGGGAGTTATTCTGAGAGTGGTACATTCTATTTGCCTGTCTTATGCTGTCCCCTGCAGTTAATTTATTTTTAAGGGCCATACCCAGAATCTTGTTTTGATTTTCTGGTAGTAATACTTTTGATACAGTCAGTAATTAATATTTGGATTTTCCACCAGAATAAAAACTTATTTGAAAGTGCTGTACAGCAAAAGAGACTGACCCTTAAATTCATAGTCTTTGGAAAGATGGACAATGGAGACCACACCCGAGCTCTGACTTCACACAGTTTTTTGACACAGAAGCGGTCTCCTTTCTAAAAGGACAGGATGCAGAAGAGTAAATTCAAGTGCAACAAAAGCTTAAATGTGTATACTAGAAAAAGCAGGGGTAAAATTAGGAAAGTTCTCAGAAAAAAAGTGTGGGGTAACCTTGTCACTTAGCATAGTATACCACTTTCATGACATAGATTTTCTTTTATTTTCACCCAAGGTTAAATCTTACCTAGAAATTTAATTGAGGAAGTAAGAGATCTTCGCTTTGGAAAAAAAAAAAAAAAAAAAAAAGGTAGCACAACAGGTATGTCTATAATAAAGACAGTAGTACTCGCATTTATTAATGACTTTTTTTGAAAATTGAGTTTATCAACTAAGGTGCGCCTTGACATTTTAGAAAAATATAAAGTAATTGATTTGGTCTTAATTCAAAATGTCAGAGGATTTTCTGAACATCTACTCTATTATCTTAGCATTATGCTACTCTTTTCATACTCTCATTATTTATCTCATCCAATTCCTTTTTCCTGTTAATTTTTGAATCTCTATTTTTGTGTGATTTCCCACTCTTCTTCACAATACGATCCCCTCTTTTTTCTGCAGTTCTCCACTTATTTTCTGGCTATGATCTTTGCTTCTTTCTCTTAAACCTGTGGGTTTAATCATTCCACTCATGCATACAAAGGGTAGTGCAGACCCACTGCTCCGTCCAGGGCATGGGGTATGGCTTGGGGAGTGTTCTACTCAAATCTGTTGTGTTAACAGTTCCTGCAGCTCAGCATTGAAAACTTAACCTAATGTATAGTGATGGCTGAGAAAAAGCAAGAAAAGGAAACTGTTCTCAGACTTCTTATATTTACAAATCGGAGTGTAATAGAAAACGGTTTTAGTGATGACATTGTCGTAAGTGTTATTAAGTTTAAGCCCTAATGGATCCATTATACTTAAAGAGACACAGAAATTAATTAATAGAACTATTAATGGCCTTGTTTTTGCACTATGATATTTTAAGGCCAGTAACTTTTCTAGTCATTACCTTATTCTATATTATAAGAGAATCTGAAAGGAAGCTTAATAACTGAATAGCACTTTGCTGTTCACTAATTCTTTCTCAATTTTTAAAATATTTATAGTTACATCTTCTTTATAACATGATTATAAAAGAATTACAGTCTTACTGGTGATGCTGCATTCTTTCAGTTCAAAAATGATTAATTATTGTATATGCATTCATACTTCAGCGTAAATCCTTCAGATTTACCTGTGAATGATTACTTCCATAGGGATAACTCCTGAGTAATCCAATAGCACTATTTATGTGGGATACTCTTAGGTGACATCCTGAGGATAACTAGAAAAAGTTGTGTAAAATGACACCTTCAGAGGAACCTCTGAAAGATGCATATTTTTCCCAGTTTTTATTGGTTGGACTAAGAAAAGATGTTTCCCTTAGCTTCCAGGTTGGTTGTGCTAACAAGGTTTGTTTAATTTTTGTTATATTGTGCAGGTCTTTAACAGAAAACCCTTTTTTGTGGAGCTAGATTTCTACATGAAACTTCGGCTCAGCTTCAAAAAGCCTCTCTTCTTTCTGGGGAAAGAAGATGCCCTCAGGAGCAGCACTTGTGTTATGTGTAAAATGCTGCGTGGTTTTAAACTGTAGGATGCACTAGGACTCTACTGCCAGAAAGGGAAATACAAAATAAGTGACTGGAAAATGCTGAGGAGAAGCTTGTATTTCACTCATCAAATACAGTTCAATCCAAGAGAAGCATCATTGTAGCCCACCACACACCTGAAAATAACGGACTTTCCATTGCCATGTAGTTCCCACCAGGACAGCTTCTAACCATGGTGGCTGTGATTGCACCAAATTCTGGACACATCAATGGAATCGTGAATTTGTCTGTGGGGCTATGGTTTTAGGCTGTAAAGTGATGATGTAATGCTAGAATGCTCCTTGTTTTTCAAGTACAATTAATACAATGATGGTTTTCCTACCTTTCCAGATCTAAATAAACAAGTGTCCTAAAAATACAGTGTGTGGCACCATCAAGATTTCCTGTTAAAGTAGCTTTGCTTCCCAGTACAATTGGTTCACAACATAAAAAGGAAGACTGAGACTACGATGCAAATCGTTTGAGAATATGACAAGGTCCAGAAACAGCTGAAGCAGGCAAACTGTAGCCCAGTAAAATGTAATTTTTCTACTATTTCCTATAGATCACAAGTTTCCTGTTGGTGTGACAAGAACAGGATCTCTAGACCTATCTAGGCTTCTTTTGTTCAGATGTTATAGCAGTTAATCTGACAGTCAGATAATTCCTGTTCAAATTTATTTTAGTTTAACTTTAATTTGTAGCAATAAGAAGTGTTTACTCTGTATACATTGAACGACTATAAAAATATGGTATGGAAGAGCACAGACACAGAATGATACTAAAAGGTCCAGTACTGGAAACACAAATCTCAATTACCAAAGGACACTACAGGAAGGCAACTTGGAAGTGCTCAGGTAAAAGTATGGTTTTAGAGAAAAAAAGGAGAATTAATAAACAGAATAATTTAAAGACAGTAAAAAAGAAAGGACATGTAGAATGCATAAAAATCAACCAAAGCAGACCAGAGGCTGAGGATGAATCTTGTGAGTCTTGGTAAAGAGGAGAAAGAAACCTCAACCCTAATATCAAT
>VXBN01003324.1:61711-119355 GCA_013397395.1 Sinosuthora webbiana | reverse complement strand
AAAAAAAAAAAAAAAACCAACCAAACAAAACAACACCAAGGGGTTTTTGGTTTTGCTTTTTTTTTCTTTAAAATATACCTTTAGTATTAAAGTTTCTATCTATTGATTTGGAACGTAAATGGATATTATTTTACCCAGAGTAATAAATTTGCAATATTAGGTCTGTCTGACTGCTGAGGGGCACTGCTGAAGGATGTTCCAGTGGAACTTTTGGATGTTGTCATCATGGCTAAGGGAATTCCTTCTGGTTTTCACATAATCCATCATCCATGTTAAGGGAACAGGGAAAACCACTGGGATCTTCACTTAACTTCATTCTGTGTGCTACTACTTCTGATGGCATTCAAATACATTTGAATGTTTTATGAGTGTCCTGGGTTGTAGTGTAGGATGTGCACAAAGTATTCTGTCACCATCTTAATGAACTGTTGAATCCAATTGTTGGAGTAGTGCTCCTCCCGGGCCCCTTCCCTCAGGGCTATCTTCTGCTAATGGCCCATCAAATGCCTTGCCCATGACTCATAGATAACTCCCTCTGGAGTTATCTCTGTTTAATGAGCCATCAAGGACTCCCTGCATGACTCATCATCCCATTGTGAGATGCTCCGCCCAGAGGGAGGAACAAAGCATTCCCACCTGGATATAATCTGGGGTTTGGGACAGTACAAGTAGCCCTTACCCACTGGATTCCCAGAGGACCAGAGCTACCAGACCTTTCCACGGGATCACTGATTCAGGAAGACCACCTCATCTGGACTGCTTCCATCACCCTGCTCAGGTTGTATTCTGACTCTGTCAGTGGTCTTTTGTATTATTGCATATATTTTATTTTACTTTCTTTCCTTTCTTCCTATTAAATTGTAGCTCTGACTTGGAGCCTCTCATTTGTTTTGTTTTCAAACCACTACAATGAGGTAAAAAATGTTGATGAAATGAAGTATTTGAACAAAACTGGAAGATGCATGTGGTCAGCACCTTGGGAAAAATAAATACAAAAAAATTCCCACAAAAACAAATAAATCCCACATTTTGTATTTCTTTGGCCTGACAGATGAAAGAATTACTACTTAAAATGTAAACTGAAGATGTTTGACCCTCAAAAAGTTAGACTTGTAGCTTGCATGCTTGCAGCACATTCCATAATTATAAGAAACACACTGATTTAAAACTTTATTGTCAGAAAAAATTAGCAATTTAAGAGTAATAAAACATAGCTAAATCTTGTATTGGAAGGTTGTCCTAGTCATGGTACTCTCAGTGGCAGCACAGAGTGGAAGATTACAGCTTTTGAAAACCTTATAACTCTTCTGCCTCAAATGCATAACTAAAATCAAGAACAGGACAAAACAGATGCTATAAAGCACAACCATTATGCATCTGCACTAGAAAACTCTGCCAAGCACAAAAGGATAACTTGGTGCCACACACACTATGGTGTATGGGCATTGTGCTCTGTGCAGGCAATGCTTTTGTGATTGAAACAGGATATCTTGTATGGACACAGTACTCCTTTGCCACCTGCCTCTAGTCTGTTGCTATTCTCATCTCTAGTTTAGATGAGTCTGTATTGGAAAAAGTACATGCTAGAAAAGGTAATTATAGTTCTCTGAAAATTATATGTAGCAATATCTGAAAGTGCCTTCTGGAGATTAAAATTAGTGCATAGATTAAGAAGTAAATTTTTAAAAATGTACTTCTTATCCGTCTGAAGTTAAAATATTTACAAGATACATCACTGAGCTTCTAATGTTTTGTTTTGTTTTTAAGAAATAAATAGGCTTTAGATGGATAGATAAAGAAATAGGTTCAGATTTAAAAAGATGTTCAGTGTCCTTGATATGAAGATAGGTATCTACTGGTGTTTTTAAAGGCCTTTATGTTGCAGCCTTTTCTATTAAATCTTCCTATTTCAGATTTCAGAAAAGTAAACACTATTTTAAATAGTGAATTTAGGCAAGTGTACAATCCTACGGACATGATTCTAGTGCAAGATCAAATGAGGATTGTTACTACATAGTAGGTAGTCTACATTATTTCTTGGTAATCGTATTTCGTTTAAAACATTAAAATGTTCATTATGATAATAAGATCAAAATATGACAGAATTTGAAGAATGCAGAAGAACGAAGGTATTACAGAAGAGTCAAGAATTAGGAAAATTACAATTGGCAAGCACTTGAAGAAGGAGAAATCATTTGTAAAGGTGATCCTAATATCTCTATTTTGACAGTTCCACACATATTAATATAATTCACTCCTATAATGATATTTAGTTCTGAAATAGGTATGCAGCAGCAAACAGATTCACAGAAAAAGAAATCTTGACTGAGTAATATTTAGTCATAATTTTTGGAATAATTGCAAAACCTGAATTTTACTAAGAGTAGGGATGTGGAGACTCTGGTTCCAATTTGTAGAAAAGAGATTGTTCTGAATAGAAAACCTGAAAAATACGTTATTTTAAAGGTCCTCTGTGCTGGGCAAGAACTTCTGATATGGGGATCTATATGAAAACAAAGGCAAGATCTAAAGTAAAACAATAAGAGAAACCATTTAAGTGGCCCTTCTGTATTCAAACAATGGCTATATTTTGGAGCATCAAAGAAAATGCCTTTATAATACATGTCGGTGACTAATCCTCTGCAGTGCCTGTTTCTTGCTCACATTTTTCCTTATGTTAGTTATCATGTCAACTGTAGGTGGTTCTCAGACCCTTGGAAACAGTAACACTTGTTCAAACTCTGAAACATTCAGAATCTCAAACACTGATGTACTCTTGCATCAATCAATATAAATTAAAATTCATAAATATGTGACACTTAGAGAGGTCTAAAAAATTTATCTTGTCATGGTAGAGATGCCTGACAATACTAAGGATAGCATATCCATTCAATAATTTTTCCCTACAGACAAAAGAGAATACAGCTTTCAAGTTGTTTTAAGGTCAAAATTCCACTATGTGTTAAAAGGAGCTCATTTTTTATCTCGCAATGAGCTCAGTTGGCCCATTTGATGTAGACCAAATGGTCAAAATGAAATCTTTAATCTCTTTGACATTCATGCAGACATTAGCTTTTAGTTGTTTCATTATTTTCCATTTTTAAGCAAATGAGCACAAATACTATGCAACATGCATTTTGTTTTGAGGTATTTATCTGTTATTCTCAGCATTTACCACATACCTGCCATGGTTGCCAAAGCAGTGTCTTGATTTAACAACATGCATTATACTTTTCAAACAGTTCCACTTAGTGAGTGAATATAGTTCACTGTTTTGGTCACCAAAATAAAAAAACAAATATATTATTAAATGTTAAGTGAATTATAAGTCTGTATTTACTACCTGTTACTTCCCCATGTTGGGTTCTAACATCAGACAGTCGATATTTCTGTCGTGAGACATCTTTTTGTCCCTCCACCTTTTCAAGTGCAGATAACTCTACATCATATGTCTGAAAAAAGTTATCCACCCAAATTAATGGCAGAATATCATATACAGAATTGTCATAAGACCATGAGAATGGCATTCCCCTGAAAATAATAATTTCTTTGTTCTGCCTACCACTGTCTGTTTCAACACTGTGTATTTCTTAATTCTGATGCATTTCAGCCAATGCTCATTTGGCACATACCACATTGTTCACACTTCATGTTGGAGTTCTACCCTTTCCAAATCTGACTGGACTTTGCTGACCCTGTTGAATAATGATTAATCTCAAGAGCATTATCCAATATAGATGTGATTAAAATTCTCTAATCTCACACAGCAGCTAGCAAAGCTTTCTCGGAGTCTGAGCATTTCTCATCATTCACTCATTCAGGTTTTCACTGCTATGAGCTGTAACTTATTTCTTATTCCTGTGACTGCTTTTGCACTCAGTATTATAAGCTTGGCCATTTTTCACACAGAAAAATTCTCCCTTTATGCCAAAAGGTTAAACAAGAATTACATAACTTAATTTTGACTTCACAGCTTTCAATCTGTTAAAAACATATTTCCCTTCCCCTTCCCCTTCTCCTTCTCCCCTCTCCTTTTCCCCTTTCCTTTTCCACTCTCCTTTTCCTTTTCCTTTCCCATTTCCTTTTCCCCTTTCTTTTTTCTTTTATTTTTCTTTGCTTCCCCTCCCTTTTTCCTTTTCTTCTTATCTCTTATTGCAATTGTTTGGCTGATCTTTATTCACAGGAGATTTGACCCGCTCACACTAACTCTTGTTCCTCTTGGCAAATACTGAGCAATACTTTTTTAAAAAATTACTCACAGTTTTGGCCTTTTCTCTTCTCATTGGGCAGTGACATTTCTTGGGCAATTTTGTAATCTTTAGGACAAAATTAAAAGGAGGGGAGTAAGGGTGAAATCTCTATCCTCTGTTCTGAAATATCATTTTTTTAATCACTTAGATACCAGATACCTTAGATCATCTCTTTGCATCTTTTCCAAGAAATCTTGGCTCTGTATCTTTTATTGTTCTGACTTAGAACAGAAAAATATTTATCTGGGGGAAAAGAAGGCCTTAGTTAGGTGAAAATTTCTAGTGGCTTCCACATTATTTACAAATTCTAAACTGCAAGAAAGTGGTTTTGCAGTGTTATAATTGCAAAAGCAAACATGCAAAAGTCTGCACATAATTTGTCTGCACGTCATGAGTTTCAATGTAGGCATGAACAGGAAGTAGTTTCAGTGGTTTATCATCTGGTAGAACCTAAATATTTGTAAAAAAGAAAAAAAAAAAGATCTGTTTAAGCTTTTCTAAAATTATATAAAACTGGTCATCCAATGATTTGCCATAGAACGCCTGTTTAGAAACTATTGGAGTCTCTGCTTTACCAACATTAAAATATGCAGCTGAAATAATAATGTGAGTCATGGTACCCACATTATTAAGATCCAGCATTACAATTCTATCTTTTGCTTCCATCATCAACTTTTAAACTAGAAAAAGTCTTTATCCCAAAGGATTCTCTGAAGCTGTCTCATTAACATATATTCAGTTTTCCTAATCAGCCTTTCAGAATCCTAATCAATAAACAGAGATGGTTAAAGAGCTTGTCATTTTCTCAGTGAACTCTATGTAACTCTGTGTCCTTTTCTGACCATGCTAGTCAAATGCTGAGGCTGAAGACAAAAAGTTCTCTTCATAAACAAACAAGCAATCCCCCAAATCCCACGCTAAATCAATTTTAAATTTCTTCAAATTGTTTGGTAATGATGAAATGGCATCATTTTTCATAAGCCATGAAATGTGGTGCCAGTTTGGTAGAAAATAGTAGTATTCTGCAAACAAAATGGTTGTTTACAGAAATCTGAGCTCACCATATAATAAACAATATCTTATTTAAAAATGTATTTGTCTTATTATCAAAAGCACAGCCTAAATTAATGGGCTCAACCCCTTTTATATTTTCTTCTTTAGGAGCTCTGCATAAGAATACAAAACATACATTCCCAGTCAGGGATGAGCTGTCAGGTTGCTCACAATGTTTTTCTCACTTTCTCCTCGATGGTCTTCTAACAAGCCTTCACAGCATGTTTTCCCTGCATCCCTCATCCAAAGCAAATGGCAACTCATACTTCTACTATGACTTCACTGACGACTCCACATTCAAATATCATCCAGGGCTGTATTCAGTTTAGCAAAACACGCACAAAAGACTGACTCTTTCAATACATCACAAGAACATGCAACAGCATGGTAATCAAGGGTCAGTCTTTACTGATATATGGTATCAAAGGAAGGCATTAAACTAACAAATACAGTGTGTAGATCCTGCCTTAAATCTTTCAATTATTTTGAGGGTGTGAAGGGGAAATCCAAACACAAAATATTTCCCCACTATCTTGATAAGTAAAACACTCACTCACCAGATATGTGAGGGCTGTGTATGTAAGATGGATGACCTTAAAACCTTTGTTCCTTTCCTGACAATCTTCAGCAAAACCAAAAGTGATTTCCCAACTGGATAAGCTACTCTTCATCAAATGAATCATTTTAAAAGGATTGAGCTTTGGGGAAGAAGAAATATTTCTTGTCTATAGTTTTTGAACAGAAAAGTGGTAAAGCACCTCTGCTGTGGAATTTCCTGTATGTCCATCAAAGATTCCACGTGGACATCTACTCTACTGCATTTCCTGAAAATGAATTAAGGTTAGGCTATTTCTGATTATGAAGTGTACAAACCAGATACACTCCTGGATTTAGTTAGCTACTATTTAATGACCTCTGATAAAGAGAGTCAAATATGTTGAAGAGCTGGATAAGAAAGACTGGAATAGCAGAAAGACAAGGATTTTGAGAAGCAGTATCCTCAGAAAAAGCAGACTGGATTTCAAGAAGGCAAATGACAAGGTCTTATGGTATGGACTGAAAGCAAGGGGATGGACTGTGTTAAGACAGACCAGATATTTGGGCAAAAGATAATGTTGTCAAAATTACCAATGGAAGACTGTCCATGAAAGTATTTATGATGAATATTAGGGGGTTTCAGCCCTCAGAAAAACATGTTAGAGTAGCTTTACAACAGGAATAGTGAAAAAATGATCTAGTTTCAAACTTGCTCATTTTGGGAAATGGATTATATACCCAGGCTGCCAGCAGTAGCAGCAGGTGGAACAGAGGAACCAAATGTTTCTTTTCAATTTATGCTCCACAGAGTAAATCTGGCTCAAACAACTGGCATTTTTACTTAGCAAAGTGAATGAAAGGAAACCTAGTTCCTAAGAGGGACTTGGAATTAAAACAGTTTTGTTTTGTAAGACCAGACAATGACACAGAAGGATTTTCACAATATTATCTAGAAAATAATTGTAACAAGCATTTAAGCAGGTTTCATCTAGCTCAACTAAGAAGCCTTAAATTTGTGTTCCTGAATCTGTTTCAGTAACTTTTTGACCAGGGGAGAGAAAGTGCTAGAAAGTGATTTATTGGATACACCTTAAAAGTCTATCAAAGCACAAACTCCAATTTTAACCACCTTTTTTAGGCACCAGCTTGTCATTGTCACAATTTTATTTAGGAGCTGTCTTTGTCTATTTGTAGACAAACGTATCATTTAACATAAATTTTGTTGATCTCACAAAAGTTTCTTTATGAGAGAAAATATAGCTTAAACTTCTCTTATGAAAAATAAATGAATATGTAGTAAAATTACCCACAAACCCCAGATTCACGGTTATCACAATGAAAATCATGATTAAAAAGCAAACTGAAACACCAACCTTATGATTGTTTTATTATTAAGCAAGAAGCCATGTACTCTCATGCTGATTTGACATTGGTAAAATAATTTTCTTAAAAATAAATGCAAATGGGAAAAAAATTTTAATACAGAAATGTGTGAAATGGTTGTTCTGCTACCCTTGGGTATGGTGGTACATCTGTTATATCAGATTAAGAATACATTAATTTATAAATGGGCAGAGCACTTCAATGAATAGTCATGTCAGATTATAAACTTGTGAACTGGTGATGAAGTAATTTAAGTACATGACTTTTCTCTTTGCTTCAGTGGTAGAATCCAGTTAACAGCACCAAATATACAGTCAGTGCTTAATGCATTGATAACAAACACCTTTAAAATTCAGAAGATCCACTTACTTTAAGTGAGCTCTGTACTTAGTAAAAGCACAACTTAAAACAGAAAATAGGAAATCACCCTGGTATTTCTTCTTTTTAAAGACTCTCTGCATCAAGAAGATGTGGATTTTAACAAAAGAAAATAAAGGAGAAGGAAGGAAGGAAGGAAGGAAGGAAGGAAGGAAGGAAGGAAGGAAGGAAGGAAGGAAGGAAGGAAGGAAGACAAAGACAGAAGGTTAGATAGCATTCTCAGAGAAAAATATTATTAGCTGACTGCAGAAAAACCAAATTCCTGACAGTGTTTGCAGTATTCCAGAATTAACACACTGCATTTTTTTTTCCAGACAGCCTGTTTTTGGTAGCAAAAGTAACTTGCTTAATTAGCCAGATGATCAAGGTAAGCTAGTGGCTATTGATCAAGCATGTGGCAAATTAAAATCTTAGGTAGCTTAACCTTCACTGGCAACTCGCAAAATTATTCACATAGGTAACTCAGTTGAATTAATTAGGATACTTCATGTGGACTACATTTGAAAGAGAAGAATTTTCTTATCTGAGGCAGATTTTTGTCACCTAGAGGGGATTCATGCCCTGCTCTACCCTCTTCAGCAGACACCATGTCTTGGGACAAGAGGAAAACAAGACACATCATTCTTGCAGAATTCTACAAGCAGAAAAATCAACTGGAACTGTTTGGGCTCATCTCATGTTTGGCTTTCACATGTGGATGCCTATCCTGGGAGTATGAGGGCTTTTTGAATCACAACTCCTTGGAATCCCTGTGTACAACTGGCTGAGAGTCTCCAGTCCATAAGTAGCCTGTTTACAATATTCTTAGAATATGCTGCTGATCAAACTGTGTTGTTTTTGAGGACTCACAGGGCATCCTTTTGCTTTGGTGTTTGAAATATTATTTATTATTATTTATTTAACAATATTTAACTGTTACCTATCTGATCTTTATATTGTCTTCTTTTCAAACCAAGAAGGTACTCAGATTTATTCCTGATATTATTTGTATGAGGTGTTTATGTAACTATTCAAATTATAGAGAAGAGTCTGGATCCAGCCCTTACCAAACAAATGCAGACTTTACATTTTCCTTATCAGGCGGATCAGTCTCTTAACTCAAGGATTTCTACTGGAAGTCTTTAAACATTTTCCACCAGGCTGAGTCCCGCATTCCTCCAACATCAACAGGAAATCTGCAACCCAGCCTCCTCCAGTATTAAACTGGATGTTTTACTTGATGAGTTGCATTTTTTTTTCACAAGCCTCAAAACTTAATTAATATTTGGAGTTCTGGTATTCTAGAAACATATGTTAATTGGCTTTTTTCTTGTATTGATATCTAGGAGGATTTAAATATACAGGTTCCAGTAATATTAAATAGGAGGTGCATTTCTTAATCCTTATATCTTCAGTGGGAGAATAAAGCACTAAGAGAAAAAAAGGCACAATGCAGCATTAGAGGAAGCTAAGTGATTCTAAATGAAATTCAAGCATCACAGGACAGTCTTTCTGATAACATTTGCTTGCCTAGAACCTTCTCATTCATGGATTTTAATAGTCATCACTGAAATAATAAAGGGAGTAAGTAGTAAGAATTAAATAATGGTTTGTTCTTAACCTTGAGATAAACATTTTAAAAACCACAAATAACTAAAAATAATGCCATTTCTAATGGAGACAGTAAAAAAGCATATACTTTTCAGTGTTACATCAACTAAGGCTCCCAGGAAGAGCTCTTATCACTGTACTGTAAAGAAAAAAAAGATGAAGACCTGGCTAATCTCACAGCTTCCCATATTTCTAAATTAGACTTGCTAATTATGGTTCAGCTCTCTTGTAGTCAGTTCAGTTATATTTTGTATAAGCAAATGGCTGAGGGCAAAATAGTAGTAGCAGAGATACCGTACCAATTTGTTGAGATAACAAAACAACACATTGATACATTGACTTACACAGACTGTTTTAAAAATAATAAGACCAAATAGATGGTTTTATCTTCTTTGGCACATCTCTGATTATGCCTGCTGTTTTTCTTGCTAGTGCTGATTGTTTAATCTGTTATAAATATTTATTTGACTCTTCAAAGGGAATAGCTTTCTGAAGAAATTTACTGGACATTTATTTCACTTCACTAACTAAAACATCCATTTAGAAATAGAGCTCTCAGTGAGATTGTGTTTGATAAAAGCATGTTGGTCAAGTCTCTGTCCTGAAATACTATTTGAACTCAGTGGTGTTATAAAGGCATAACTGAGGCTTGAATGTAGTCCTGCATATCATCAAGAACATGAGATCCCACTGTTAAAAATAAAATTGTGAAAGCTAACAGTAAATTAAAAAATACCTTTTTTTTTTTTTTTTTTTTTTTTAAACGTTACCAATAGCTAGAATAGATACACCAATTTCATCTCCCTGTAGGCATATATAAAACCACTGTCTCAGTGGGGCTTCTTCATGCTCCACACCTGACTGGGTTCCTGGATCCTGACAGAAATTAATACAGACTCTCTTGCCTCATCTCTGAAGTTTTTTATGGGTACTTCCAGCATTCCACAGGTAAAAATTCTAAGCACATAATTATTGATGACTTTCTGTTTCTCCATTAGTCTGCATTTGCTTTCTTCATACTTTATCCCTAATGTGATTTTGATGAGAAAACTCTTACACAGCCTGCACCTGGTATGTTATTAGCCTGCAACCACGTGATATCCAGGTTTCATGCTGCTTCATGGTGCTCTCTGCCTTAAACAGGGCTAAAAAAGGACACATTTGGGTCCCACTGCTTTATTACTTACCTATGTTCTGTGCCACAGCAGTATTAATGACTATAGGAAAATATATGGGAACATAAACATCCATTTTTTTCTCCCTTCCCATTTTATTTATTTTGTGCCAATGTGATGCTGGCCAAGAAAAGAGATAGAAGACACAGAAACAGAATAGGCTCTCATGGAGCAGCTGAAGTGAGATTGTGAGTATAACAACACAAAAATCTAGACAGGCTCTGAAATATGCTGGCACTAAAATTAAAATTGAAAATGTTTCTGTATTGCCACATTTCCTATAGCCTGGTGTTAAACCTGGAGTTTCAGTTGACAGCTGGCATGAAACTACAGATGTTAGGGTTTTCTGTTGTACTTAAAGAAGCCCAAGTGAGTTATCTTCATTAACTCTCAAATTCATATGGCATAATGTTCTTTGTTGCCATTTCTCATGAGAGAAGATATCACAGCTGTCTGTAGAAAGGATGAATGTATTTTAGCCCTTTTCTAGCACACTTTAACAAAGTTCAGAATACAGTTTCCACAAATCAGAAATGAAAATAAAATTACAAGAATGCATTCACAACAGACAGTCTCGTTCTGAGTGACATTATTTGTGGTTTATCCCTATTGCACTCTTCTTGCTTTTCAGAATCATTAGCATTGCAAAGCAGAAAGGCTGCTTTTGTGTCCACATCAAAAGTATTATCCCAATAAGCACTAATTAGCACCTTTGGGCTCAATCATGTTCCTACTGCAATCAATGACAAAAATATAGAATAAGGTCTTTTGTCAGTAGCTTCAGAGAGGTCAAAGGGAGTCTGATTTACTTTCCTATATCTGTCTGCAGTCTTCACTCTATGTATTGCTGACTTCCACTCAAATTGCCAACAGCAGCAAAGCTGAGGTCCCTAGAGGTTGAAACCTTACTGACATTTTAAGACTAGGAGTTAACATTCTCAAATATGCTAATGTCTTTGGAATGTCAGCTCTGCTACCTTTCAAGCAGTTCAGTCTTCTATATGTCAGATTTTTACCAAAGACACTTTACTTTGCCCAGGTTTCCAAGTCAGGAACAGAGGCTTGTACAGCTCAACCACTCATACTGAAATTTTCACCTGCACATGATTTCAGCTCTAACCTTTAAGCACCCAAAGCATCCCAAAGAAAACAGTACAGGAGATCTGTAGGTTTGTGTCTGGGTGGTTTAGGTGAAACACTTAAGATTTTGTCATTGGTCTTTGAAAGGGTTATGTATTGCAGCTTCAGTAATGAAAACCAAAAAATATCACTATAAATAGGACTTGGAGAAAAAGTCTGGAACCCTTTCCTGATTTGGAAACCTTCAATTGATTTCGAATGTAAATAAATAAATAAATAGTGGCACCCTTTCATCTTCCCTAACTTCGTAAACATATTATTTGTCTGTACCTTTAAAACAAACTTTGAAATTTAATGTGCTTTAAAAATTGAGATATGGATTCTTAAGTCACATGGTCTCAAAGGAATCTGGTCCTGCATTGGTTCTCTTTTCCTCTCATTTTCAATAGAAAATTAGGAACCATGATTTTTGTGAAAAATGTGGTAGGCCTTCATTCAACATTTTACCATGTCTTATACTTCCCTGAAAGGTTTAAAATGCTTTAAAATTCTGGATCCCCTATGCAATGATATAAGAAATCTTCAAAGGCAGCTGTGTTCCAGAGAACATCCACTTGTACAAACACGCAGCCCTTGTGATTGGGGTGAAGAAACTTGCACCTGTACTTTGGATAATAAAAGTTCTTCAGTCAGTGTGAGTCAATCAATTGATGTAAAGCTGTGGCGGTAGTTATCTTTCTTGAGTCAAAAATTTCTTTTCTGAATCACATTTACTGCTAACCTTAATAACGTATGAATAAGGCAACACAAAACACTTATGAATGTAAATCTATTCGCTAATGGTATTGCGCTGACTTATTCTGTTACAGCCTCGTGAATAGGTAAAAATTCTGACATTCTTCTCAGTTCCTCAGAATAAACAACAATAAAAAGTCCTTGTTTAAAGGTCTGATTCAAACAAGAAAACAGATTTACGGTCTATTAAAATGCTGTAAGTATTAATATGGCATTTTGGCTGAGTCTGCCCCTTTTTAATTGCATGACCTTGGTAGTTTGAGGTAAAGAGAAAATTTAGTACTGAAATCACTGGTAGTATACAGTACTTATTCATCAGTTTTATACATTATTGCACTGTGCTCATATCATTAGGACTTATTTCTAGAAAATAATTTAAACAAAAAGTTTATTCACATTTTTCCTGCTCATGATTTATACATAGTTTTTTAATGAATTTTCTAATCCTATGAAAATATGTGTTGGGCTCTAGGGACCATTTCTGTGTCATTTCACAGTTCTTGTGGGGGAAGGACTTGAAATTTACTGTATTATTGGAGTGTGAATGAATATACATTCCTGGTGCAAGTTAACTTCTTGCTCTCTAGCCTTCTCACACTGCAAATCAGCAGAGAAGGGCCATTCACTATTTTCCTGTCCATCTTACACCATCTATGTTTTCAATAAATTTGGAAGGAATGGTTTAATTTAAGCCATTTAAGCCAAGGAATGACAGTTATTAACAAGAAAGCTTTAATCAGGTTCTATTAAAGTGTTTGAGGTTTCCAGATGTTAATATTGTCCTATTCTAATCTCACTTCATATGTTTTATTCCAGCTTCAACATATCTACTGACATAGAAATACAACTGTGGAGCTGCTTCCTAGGGTAATTGGCTGAGGGCACTTGACATCCCAAATAACTGACTCCTAACATTTTCTTAATAAAATATTAAGTTCTATCTTTCACTAGCCAGAGTTGTTTTGTTGTTGTTGAAAATTAGATCTAGAATTTAGCACCACGGATGACAGTAAAGAATAATTTCCTATTTAAAGAATTCCCTTCTGATTTACATTTTCCTTGGGTTAATTGATCTTTCTCTTCATATTTATTCCAACATAATATTTATACAGAGGCCTATCATATCCAAAACTTCTTTTTTGCTTTCTTCTTATGAAGTAGTTTTTCCATGCCTCTGAATATTTTGGGACATCTTTTACATGTGTGCTTCATCTTGTACTTGTCTCTCCTGAATGTGGTTGCTGATTACTGAAAGCTGTGTTTCTAGGAAGTGCCTTCCTAATGCTTGTCATGATGATGCTAATATTTACCTGTTTCTAGTGGAATTATTTTCTCTGATTGAGGGCCTCCAAAATCCATAGTTGCCTTCTGCAGCTGCTAGTGATTGATGGATGCACCCATGTCTTTATCCTCTGCCATTCCCAACTGATGAACTTGCAGTTCAGAGCATAAATTCATGTTATCTCTCAAGTGAGCAGCCTTGCTTTCTGCATTATTCCATTTCTTTGCAGAGCTGTGGCTCCAGTTGTCAGGGTCAGGCTACTTGTAGAATATTCTAATCTTCTCTGGCAATAAAGCTTCCTACCTCACTGTCATCAAATATCACTGGCCTACTCCTATGTATGTGCCAAGCTTGTTAGTGGGCATATTAAATAAAGTTACCTTCCAGACCCATCCTCTCTGAACTCTTCTATCCCTGCATGACATGCTCCTGCATGAGATGAGCTGAATTTTATCCATGGCTCCTTCCCCTTCACTTTTTCCCTAACATCTCTCTTTACTTTACAATACTAGAAGAGCTATGAAAGCCAAGTGAATTAGGTCCCGTAACTAGGAAATCTTCTATCACACCAAGGAAAAATAGATGGCTAATCTATTTCAATGTAGCTTTAAAAAAAACTTTTCCTTGCTTTCAAACTGTGCAAAAGAATACTTGTAGAAAGTGTGTGTCATCAAAAGTTTGCCTAGCTCATGAGCTCTTCACTGACAGACTAAAAGAGCAGATCTTTAGGAAAGAGAAAAAAAAAAAAAAGGACATGGAAACAGTGATACTTCTGTAGCTTGTTACTTTAAATCATAAAATTTGTGAGTCAAAAAAAATCCTGGTGTACAGGGGATCCCAGTATTTATTAGCCTTGAAAAAGTTATTGAAATATATCATCTGTTTTACTCTGACATTTCTGCTGTTTTTTCTTCCATCACTGCTCTTGACTAGAAATATGTGTCCCCTTTCTGTATGGTTAAAAAGTTTGTAAACTAAATCTAGTTTAGAAATCATGTACCAGATTTCTTACAATATTGTAAGTCGATTATAAAACTTGCCATGATTTTAGAAGTTAATTATCTGGATTCTGCTTCCACACTTTTTCAACCTTGTAATTTCATTTTTCCCATTTGTCACTACACATTTGCTGCTGTGTTCCACATCATCATCATGAAGCCTAAGGAGAATTCATTGTTTTGAGTGCTGTTTGGATAGCTGATCCTTGCTTGTTTTTACTGTAGCTTTGGTTTCTAGTTATAGGTGAGAATATCTCTCTCAATTTGAATTTTGCCAATTCTCACCCTATCCATAAAGTCTGAGTTCTGAGGCAGAGATTTTTTTTTGTAAGAAATGCTCTATTAAATTCCACAAAAATGTTTTGTTTCCTCCTATTACTATCTGTGAAATCATTATTCCTCTGGTCCAGACTGGAGTTGTTGCCCATAAGTTTTTTCTATGTCTGTCAGGGACAGTAGGTTGGCATATTTTTCACATATTTGATTTAATGACATTTCAAAATCCACTTGGAACATCTGTCCACTCGGAACATCTGTCTTTGCTAACTGCATCTATTAGTTTCTGAAATTCTCAAAGACAGAGCAATCAAGAATCTTAGTAACAGACCAACTTATGTATTTTGTATACCCCAAAGCTGCAGACATATGTCAACTTCTAGTTGAAATGGTATCAGAGAAATGGTTATCATTGCCTTTGCTTTCTCAGTTGTTTATAACTCCTCAAAAATTTCTATCCTGTAGAAAATTTTCAAGTGATTGCTCTATTTGGGAGAAAACAAGATGGACTAATTTAAACAGTCCCAAAGGTGATCCTTTCTACATGATATTTTTTCTTTGAAATAGTTTAGAGAGTGATTGCAGAAGCATCTCATCCAGCAAAATCCATAAAGGAGTAATCTTCAAGAGGATGTGGCAGTAGCAGTGACAGTGCAGGATGAACTAAGGAGTGGCACCAGCATACCTACAGGCAGAAAATTACATCAATGTGGAGCTTGAATCCATTACAATGCAAAGTCAAACAGGTTGCTTCAGACCATCTTTCACAGTAGTTGAGGTGCACTTTTTTCAAAATGTCACAACATCATAAAACACTATTTCTGCATATTCATGAATGAGATTAGGGTTTCAAGGGTAATTCATGTTTAGACATGATTTTTCTACAGTAAATTTTCAAGCTTACCTAGGTGACAGTTACCAATAAAGAAATTATTTTCTGAAAACAGAGCTATTCCCAATCCCTTCAGAACAGACTGAGGTGAGGCAGGACAAGCAGCAGGAGCAGCAACAGTGGTGACTGAGGTAAGTCCAGGAGTGAATTTTAGATTAAAATGTAGGAGAAAGGGGATCTGGGCAACTACAGTCCTGTCAGTCTGGCCTTGGTGCTCAGCAAGGTTGTGAAAGAGATAATCTGGAGTGTGATCACAAGGCACATGCAGGATTGAAAGGGATCAGGTCCAGCAAGCACAGGTTTAGGAAGGGCAGCTCCTGCCTGATCTCCTTTTATGACTGGGTGACTCACCTGGTGGATGAGGGAAAGGCTGTGGATATGTCTGCTTGGACTTCATCAAAGTCTTTGACACTGTCTTCTACAGCATTCTCCATGTAAAACTGGCAGCCCACAGGGACACTTCACTGGGTTAAAAACTTGCTGGATGGGCAGGCCTGGAGAATGGTGGTGAACAGTGCTGCATCCAGTTGTTTTCCAGTCACTTACTGCAGCTCCCTGGAACTCAGTGTTTGGGCTTAGTCTTGTTTAATATTTTTATTGGTGATGTGTATGAGGGGATTGGCTGTGCCCTCAGCAAATTTGCAAATGACACCAAGCTGGGGGGGAGTGTTGATCTGCTGGATGTTAGGAAGGCTTTGCAAAGGGATCTGGATAGGCTGGATCAACAGGCTGAGACCATTAGCTTTAGGTTCAACCATGACAAGTGGCCTTCTGTGACAGCAACCCCAGGCAGTCCTGTAGGCTGGGGAAGAGGGCCTAGAAAGCTGCCTGATGGAAGAGGGCCTGGGGGACCTGGTTAACAGCTGTCTGAACATGAGCCAGCGTGTGCCCAGGTGGCCAAAAAGGACAATGATAATCTGGTTTATATTATCCTGGCTGGCAGCACCTGGGAAGTGATTGTCCCTGTGTATTCAGCACTGTTGAGGTCACATCTTAAGTACTGTGCCCAGTTCTGGGCACCTCAATTCAAGAACAACATTGAGGTGCTGGAGCATGTCCAGTGAAGGGTAACAAAGCTGGTATCATATCTAGGGGGTAAATCCTCTGAGGAGCAGCTGAGGGAGTTGAATTTGTTTAACATGGAGAAAAGAAGGCTCAGGGAAGAACTTATCACTCTGCAACGGCCTGAAAAGAGCCTATAGCCAGTCTCTTCTCCCAGGAAACCAGAGACCGGGCAAGTTTGGTTTTTTTTTGGTTTTTTTTTTTTTTTTTTTTTTTCCCTCAATAATCACAGTTTGTGTGGTGTTCCTGTTTGGAACAGTAATGGGATGCAATACTGGGGGATGGTGCATAGGGATTTTTCAAATGATATTTTCCATGTATTTTCCTTAAATTAATCAAAGTGTCCTCAAAATATTTGTAAAGCAGACAACTTACTTGGGGCTCAAACATACTAAGATTTCTGTATGTGCTTAAATTTAGCATGGGAAAAATTACTTTGAAACTTAAGAAAGTAAACATTTCTTTAGTGTACAAAGAAGAGAGTAACATTGCCATGATTATCTAAACTACAGGTGCTTAACTTCACATTTTTGTGGAAATTAGATGCCAGAATCAGAAAAATTTTGTGCACGCTATGAAGCTGTTTAACTGCAAACTATAGTGTCATATCATAAGATGGTTATTATAGTCTACTGTGTTAGTTCTTTGTTGTTTTGTATAGGAAGATATCCTTATACAGAGACCAACAGCTGTCATAAAAGTGCCTTGAAGTTGATCTGTTATCTTTTCTCTTAATTATGGGTAATTTTTTTTCTTTTTGTGAGTGTATTACTAGAATCAACTGTCCTCTTCCTCCCCTTCTTCCTCCCCTTTTTATATTTTGTTATTGACAAATAACAAGTGGAATTTGGAGTGGAATTTTTTTAAAAAAAATCTTTCTTAAAGATTTGCATGACATTTTTGTGTGCTTTGTAAGAAACAAGCAAATCAACAGAATGGAGGGGGGAGTAATGGGGTAGCTACTGCACTGATAAGCATCAGGACTAATAAAAATCAGATATCAAGAGATTATTTATACTGATCAATGGAGTTAAAGCCTCCTTCAAGTTTTACAGAAGAACAAGAACTTGCTAAAATTGTATCATTTTCTTATTCAAAATCTAACAAGAGTATGTAAAACAGAAAGCAGAACAGAGGCATCTTATCTCTTGGAATATAGGAAGGGCATTGGCAATGTTTGTCTTGGTGATGACTTGCATTGCTTCTTATTCAGACATTTTTTGCTGAAGCTCAAAGACACATACTGTTTGCCACTTACTGGAAAATTAGACTGGATGAAGTCCAGAATCAATTTAGTTTCTTAATGTAAAAATGCAGTGGAATAGGTATGGTAATAAAGACTTTAGAGCAGGTGATAATTGTTTTAGATCTTTGCTTCAATGAAATACACAACTGAAATACTACTAGTAATATTCTGAGTTTACTCATGGAGTAGAACTGTCTAGTTCTATTAATGTTTTGATTAAAAAGTAAAAAGGAAGAAAAAAAAACCCAAGTAAATAGCAATAGTAAAATGTACTTAATGCAGTAACAAAACTTCTAATGTTTCAGTCCTTTTATTTTAGTAAATATTTCCATAGTATTTCAAGTATAAAAATTTTTATTTGTTGATATTAATGAAGCACAGCTGGTCTTTACCAAAATAGAGTCTTATGGTTAAGAAGCAGAGATGCAAAGCAAAAAATCCAAATAGAGTTGAAAAGAATCTGGATATGTCTCTCTCCCACATAACATAAGCAACTAAATGGTGAGGCAGACAACACATTATTGTGCTAGAAGGCTATCCTTCCTGCACTCCCACTGAAATCAACAAGGACTTTCATCAGACAAGGCATCCTGGAGATGACAGTTTTATGTAATGTGAACAGCAATCCTTGGTACCAAGGTGATATCATAAGTCTGATTGCAGACACAGATTTTGGACAAAGAACCACCTGAAATGGAGTGCTGACTAAAAAGAATCTAAGCTTTCTGAACCATATGAAACTATTAGACGAAAAGAAATACTGACATGCAGGCTTATTTTTTCAGCTTTTATTTGTCCAAATTTCCCAGCGCAGTTCTCATTTTCTAAGTAGTAAATTAAAAGGATATTTTGGTACATGTTTTTTCTTTAAGTCAGGGAAATTAATATGTCTGACATTTTCAGAAAATTCTAATTTGCTATTTTTTCTATACAAAACTCCACACATATTAAAAGAAAATAATGATAAGTAGTTACTTCCCTGGAAATAACAAGAAGATTCTAAAGTGTATTTTTGAATTTGCAGTGGATCTTATTTTTGCAGTGAAATTTTATGCACTATACTAATTGGGAATGTTTTCTACACTGCTCAGGTTATCCATTTCCAGTCCTGGGCAACAGACCAAAATCCACTACAGACCTCAGTCCAGTGCCCTTGGCCAGAGACATTCATCTTTTTTTCACTCAAATAAGATCTGTATCCATTAGTAAGAAGAAGCAGGAAATAGGTAGAAACTGCACTTATAAATTTAGTATTTGAAACACAAAAAAGTTTTTACAAATGGAAAAAATCCACTGAGACTGGTGGTCCTGAGTTTACATTTTATCTAGCAGTTTTGAGCAGAGAAGAAAAAAATTTAAGGCAAAATTCTTCGAACAGTCTAAATAAAGTAGATACTCACTTCCAGTGAGTTCCTGCTTTAGAGACGTATGGATTTAATTTTAATTATTTATTTGGAATTAGCAGTTATAACGTACAGAAAAACATAGGTAAAACCAAACTCCATTTTTCTCCTTCCCACTTCTCTTCACTGGTGGTCCATATTGATGCTGGAATACCAAATTTGTCAATCCATTGCAAAAGCATGAAGTACTCAGCATTTTCAGGTTCAATAAAGGCCTCCAAGCCAAACTAAGTAGTTGAAAGCTGAGTTGTATTAAAACAGACCTCACTTCTAATTGACAGTACTTCAGCCTGTCAAAAATAACCATGAATAGGTACAGAACATTTACTATTCCTTTCTTTCAGTAAAGTATCTGAAAGTTTTAGTGGGCCATCCATAAAAAAAATCTGTGTCTTTAATCTGTGTACACAGGGCACAATAGATTCAAAATTTTTGTGCATTGCATTAAAAATCAAGGCAAAATGGGCTAAGAACATATGTAAGCATATCACATTTACTGCCAATTTAAGGGAATAGTATAGGTGCTGGTGGTCTTCCTGGGTGTTTTCAAAAGCATCTAAAACATAAATCTTCAAAAAAAGTAAGTCATTTAATTCAGTGCAAGTTTACCTATTTAAATACTCATAAGAATCTGGGTCAAAGAAACTTAGGCACACAATTCCTGTGGAAAGTTTTTATGAAAATTCCTTTTTCCCCTTTGAGCTTTATTCAAATTTCTTATTATTAATCTATGTCTTTAGATAAACAAATAAAAAGTTATTTATTACTAATAAAATACACAATGAAATTAATGCGAATACATATGCATTTGGCTTCTTCTATTTATTTATATTACTTGTGCATATTCCTCTCCCAGCTGGGAATGTATAAAAACTGAACACATATTTCTGTAATCCTAGTTCTAAAATATTAAATGAACATCCAAGGTGCATGCTTTTTTTCCAAGGCACTCCAAGAACTTCTGGAAATGTGTGGTCACCTATAATTTTGTAATTTGCAATTATGGATGCTGTAAATCCCCTAGAAGGAATGAAATATCTTTTGGCCTGTATGTTAGCTGCCTACAAAAGGTATGCTATGAAAATTAGCAAAGGGTCCATGTGAGAGTTCTTCACTCCAGTTCTGATTGTGCTCTTGTAAACAGCAGAGAGAGTGGAAGTTGTTGACATTGATCCTAATTATTCAAGAAATTTAACATGAACTAAAATGAAACATCCAGAAACCAGATTTTCCTTTGAATAATGCAAAAATTATAATTTAGTGAGGTGTTCTGTAGTGATACTGTCCTATTGTTAGTTCCATATGATAAGAATAAAAAAAAAAATTAAAATCACATTTTTATCAAGAGCATGTTTAGTTTTTCTTTCAGTTTGAAAAATGCCACCTATATTCTTCCCTACCAAAGGACTTTTTGGAACTATCTCTGTCTTTTTTGATAGAATTGAGATTGGCTTGCAGTTCTCATGCTCAAGTATCCAAATATAAGTAAAAAAAATGAGGACCATGTTGCAGAATGAAACAGCTGGTCACAGGACTGATTTTTCCTCCTTAAAAGTGGAAAACTGTCATCAAAGTAACACCTTTCAATTATAGTTATTGGTGATAAAATTCAGTGTCTGCCATGCCAACTCCTCAACCTGCCAAGCTGTCTTCATTCTCAGGGAAAGAAATCTGCTCCAGAAGGGTTATGAATAGAGCAATTTAGGGCAAGGAGATAAAATTCCTGTATTGGATGTGATAAAAATACGCCACATAGAAATACATCTCTATTATACATCTTAATTAAGATGTATTATAATACATCTTAATTTTCTTCATATTAGGAAAAGTAAAGGATAATGGTCTTGACATGAAAATATCAAGGACAAAATATGATAGTACAGGGTGGTTCTGTAGTCATGTCCTGGTAGGCCATCTTGAATACAGTCTAAAAAGGTGACTAAATCTCTTAACTTAGGTTAAGAGATCTTAGGTGATAAAGGTCAAAAGCAGATTGGAATATGATTGAAGATTTTCTTCTGTTGCCCTGAGATTGCAACATAATGAGGCTTTTTAAAGATGTTCTGTTCAACTCTTCAGCATTTTTGCCTGCTAATAATACACTTAACATAAATGAACATTTAACTTCTTAATAAATGTGCCCTTGCTTTTACCTAATCTTTTAGTTTTTTCATCTTTAAAATATATCTATATCAGGAAACATCTTTTTATACTTCTCTTAGTTTCTCCTGAATAATAGTTATGTTATATAATAGAGCATAAAAATACATTTGAAGTCTTATCATATTTTTCTGAAAAATCTCTATTAGACGTTCAGTACTGGATTGTCCTTTGTCTCCTTAGTCTGAATAAATCTGTGTAAGTTTTCTCCTATTGACTGATTACATTGCTAAAACAAGGAATTAAACAAAAAATCTTGCTAAGGTTATTTATAATCTTAAAACTGCATAAATGTTATGCTGCTGTGATTTTATGGCCTTCTTAGTTTGTGGTGCTTGCAGTTTGTAGAAAGAGCACATTTTGATATAATGGCTAACTTGCCATCTGTGGGAAGTTGAGGGGCTTGGGTTTTCTTTCATTTTGTTTGTTTGTGGTTTCTGGTTCTGGTTTCTAGGAATGTGCTTCTTGGTGGAAATTTGGCCCTTGGGGCTGCCAAAGTACATTTCCTTAACAGTGTTTTATAGCAGTTCTGCTCTCTTTTCACTTACGATTTTATTTGGCGTTTTAAGTTGTGCTACGTGCTTGGCCTATTCTCTTTATTTGTTTTCTAATGGCAGCTGGCATAAGATTGAGGAAATTCAACTTAAGTGGTCTAGATATGTGTCTAATTCAAACAAATAACTTTTCTCCTAAACTTCCTTTTTCCATTGCATTCTTTAACTCCTATTGGGAATTAAATGACTGGGAAAATAAAGACTTGACTTTAAATTGTCGTTTGAGTGGCACAGCAAGAAGGGAGGGAAGGATTACAATAATTTTTCCTTTTTGTTTTGGAATTAAATCAAGTCATACAGGATACTTAAACTACAAATAATTTATTGAATCTGCTGCATGCAATAAATTACATATCCCACTGAGAATTAGAGTTAAAAAAAAATAGCAATAAAAATATTGTTAAATTACTGTAAAAACCCACAGTCCTTTTCCACACAAAGGTGTGTCAGCCTAAAGGGGAAAGAAGTTCAATTCCACCAAAAATTCATTTTCCAGGTTGGAGTATTCAAAGGTCATAAAGATCAGAAATTCATGGTTAAAAATTACTTGAAGCAATATTTACTGCTTTACTAAAAGAGGATATATATTGTTAAAGAGATTTAATACATTTTCCTTTGTAGTGTAATTACATTTTCCCCCACTTCATATAACTGAAAGAAATACCTGAATATAAATGGGAGTTCTAAACATGCAATAATTAATATTGGAAGTTGTAAACTTTTAAACAAGTTGTTCTCACATGGATAAGTTGATCTGTATGTTTAGTTTTTTTCATTCAAAGACCTCTCCTGAATTCTGTTTATGCTGATGAACTGTTTCTTCTTCAATTTACAGACAAGCAAAGTCCTTGAGTTTGTGACTACTTCTGTGCTTTCCTGTTTAATTTGAATTTACCTTTTCAAGCAGCTCTGAAAGTTATCTAGAGGTAGCATTTTTTTCTGAATCCAATTCTAGTACTAGCATGTATTTAGCATCACATTTTGTGCCAATGGAATTCCTTTTAATTTTATTTTCAAATTATTTTTCAGTCTGTTATTATGACTGTGCTCCACTGAAGGGTTAATTCATGTGGCTACCTTTACCAATTTGACCAGTTCTTAAAATCCATGAAAACACTGCTCAAGTCTTCAGTACTAGCTCCACTTTTTAAATATGTTGCCAAGCCATGAGTAGATTGCTCACATCACAGACAGATTACAGAAGAAGTCCCATTCTTGATGAAGACAAGCAGAAAACAGTCTAGGATAGCAGGCTGCCCTAGGAGATTGCTAAGAAGTCTGAAAAGTAACTATATTCTCCATCTTCAATTACTCTACAGGTCTAGGAAGGTTGTTCTTGCTGCTACTGCCACATACAGATGGGATGCACATTGCAGGAGAGGCCCTTCCTGTATTTGCTTTTCCCTCCTGCTACCTGGAGCCAGGTGTCTCACCCAGAAGCTCACTGTTGGTTCTAGTGATTCAGCTGGATCCATCTGAAAATAACCCAACTTCGACAGGAAGCATATATGTGCTTTGAAGATGAGTGTTGATACATAAAGCTAGATCCAGTGAACTGGCTTAATTCACAACCTTTAATCCAAATAACAAACTGAAATGCTGAGTTCTGTGAGCTCTATCCGTAACCTTTGCTCCAACCTGACTAATTGAGGCATTTTTCTGGCCCTTACTCATGGATAGCAGAGAGGTGCAAATATCTTTTCCACGAAAATGCTTGTCGACACATCAAACTCCTCCGCCCTGAACAGGCTTTGGAGTGGCCAAGGCAGAGGTTTGTACTAATGGGAAGAATCTGACCTTGCCTACACCAAAGATGAAAGACTCCACAGAAGTACAACTGTCAATATTGTTTTAGTGATTCCAACAAACTAATTTGGAAGTTCAAGCACCAAACACTTACTTAGTCATGAGGGGAAGAAGAGGGGAAGACCCTGATTTCTTCTTTGTGGTGATCAGTTATAGAACTTGAATGAATGACCTGAAGTTTTGTCAGAGGAGGTTTAGGCTGGATATTAGAAAAAGGTTCTTCACCTGCAGAGTGGTTGGGCTCTGGAACAGGCTCCCCAAGAAAGTGGTAACAGCACCAGCATGACAGAGTTCAAGAAGAACTTGGACAATGCTCTTGGGCACATGCTGTGATGCTTGTCGATGGTGCTTTACAGGGCCAGAATTTGGACTCCATGATCCTCGTGGATCCCTTCCA
Source organism: Sinosuthora webbiana (assembly GCA_013397395.1). NCBI lineage: Eukaryota > Metazoa > Chordata > Aves > Passeriformes > Sylviidae > Sinosuthora > Sinosuthora webbiana. Next base: position 95,038 of record VXBN01003324.1, on the reverse strand, counting down.
AATGAACTTATTTTGTAAAACTGATTCTGTGAAACCATCTATGGTACTGAAGTCATCCCAGCTCCTGGGAAGTGACCTTTATGAAATGCAGCCTGGAGTCATGTTTCCTGAATCCACAATGAGTAAGGAGAGTTGCAGTTTGGCTTTTGCAATGCAGGTTGTTTAAATGAGGACAGAAGCTATGATCTCCTACAGCTACACTGTAAAACTTCAAGAAAAAAAAAAGGCAACAAGAAATAGGATCGCAGATTTCTTTTTCTATGCATCCCTCGTCTGAAAAAAAGCCCAAATCACCTTTATTTATCAGAACTGATGCTAAACAGCCTTTCTTTCTTCCCTTTCAAATTCAGGCAAACATTCTACTACTCTTACCAGTGCATCCAACTTTCTGTTGTCCATTACACACTTTCCTGAAAGCTCAAAATAATGCCAAACCCACAATTCTTTATCTTCTAACTGAAATAAAAATGAGTTTTCATGTGTTTGTTTTTATTTTACTTTTATTTTATTTTATTTTACCTCTATGAATGGCCCTGGAAAGCTGATCTAGAGTTTGCAAGTTTGAAAGTGATCATGGCTTAGATGAATTAGTAAAGTGAGGACAGGAGAAACAATCAATACCAAGTGATGAATCCAATTTATCACACTGCAACCTCCACGGTGTTTTTGGGATGTAATTGCATGTATCGAGACACACACTGCATTCTCCTTTCAGATTTCTTTGTCCCTGTGCCCCACTTTTTAGATCCTGTTTCAGTTGCTGTTTCTTTTAAAATGATTGATACTATCGTAAATAATTGATTTCTTCCTCTCTTAAGCATGCATCTCTCAGGCTTGAGGACCAAAATAATCAGTTATATAGATTCCTGAAAATTAAGCAGTCCTTTGTCCCCTGTTATCAGCCATCTTACTGTGAGTTCATCAGGCCAAACTGAACTGCCTCACCTTTTTAACTGTCAAATTCTATGTCAGCATCTAACTAAACACTTCATTAAAAAAAAACCAAACAAACAAACCAAAGTGAATGGCGCTGTGTGTTCAGAAATACCTTGCATAGCTAGTTCATATGTAGGTGCAACATATGTCCATATATATTTCTTGAACAGCACTATTAACTCTGAAAAGTGGGGACAGGCTAGTGGTGCTAATCCGTAAAGAGAGGGAGAAGGTAAAATTCTCATCCAATAAGACCAGACAAGCATCTAATCCCTAACTCTCATGTTTTGTGTATACCTAAGAAGGTTCTTCTGTGATTTGAATTTCAAAAAGTTTATATGAAAAATATGGTATGTTCAACTTAAATTTCACTGAACAGTCTCATTGTTATTTCTCAGTTAGATGAACCACCTTTGAAATAAACTTTTTAAATTGTTATGAAAGATGATTCAAATGTATGATTCAATATGTGATTCAAATGTATATTACTGTTGCTTTTTAATTCCTTTCTGTGGATATCACTTTTATATATGCATAAAAGTGTCCTGTTTATACTACTCTGAGCATAGTCTTTTAAAACATCTTGGCTTATTGTTGGCAAGGGAACATTATCATGTGGATAATGATGGGATAATAACTTTCATTTTGAACTTCTATTACTTAAAATCTTGCAGCACTCCCTGAACAGGTTGTACACTGGGGCTTGTTAGCTGTATAATTGCAATCTTTACCTTGAAGGCATTTTTGTATGCCTGGCATCCAAATGGACAGCCCAGGGAATTGAATTCTGAAGATATATTGTTCATTCTTTTGATTATTCTCAGAAAGGCTGGATTCAGCAAGGATCTTAGAGACTTCTTATCTGAAAACTTTTGTGAGGACTTTCCTAGAGGACAGCTAATTCACGTTCAGGGTTCATATCTGAAATCTGAACTTTCAGAAGAGACAGGCAACAAATGCAGCTCCATTGTACTGGAGTCTAATTACTGGTAGTTCTGTGTAACAGAAAAAGGAATCTGCCACTGCCAGTTATCCCAATGGAATTAGCACAATGGAATTCACCTACAACAAAATATCTTAATATAACCACATATGGTTCATGAAAACCATGTGTGGTTAAATTAGTTTCACATTACAGGGTATGTTTTTTCCATAACGTTTTGTACTGGTTTAACATCCTTAGGCTGGATTGATGGGCCAAGGCCAAAAACTTGAAGTTCAACAAGACCAAGGTCCTGCACTTGGGTAACAAGAACTCCTGTAGTGCTACAGGCTGGGGGACAGAGCAGCTAGAAAGTTGCCCAGAGGAGAAGAACCTGGGGATGCTGGTCAACAGTTGGCTGGACTTTAGTCAGTATGTGCCCAGGTGGCCAAGAAGGCCAAGGGCATCCTGGCCTGTATCAGGAGTAGTGTGGCCAGCAAGACTATTGCTGCTAGTCATTGTCCCCCTGTACTCTGCACTGCTGAGGCCACACCTGCAGTCCTGTGCTCAGTTTTGGGCCCCTCAATTCAAGAAAGACGTTTAGGTGCTGAGGCATGTCCAGAGAAGGATAACAGAGCTGGTAAAGGGTCTGGACAGTAAGTCCTATGAGAAGAAGCTAAAGGAGCTGGAGTTGGTACGACTGGAGAAAAGGAGGCTCAGGGTGACCTTACACCTCTCCTTACATCTACCTGAAAGGAGACTGTAGCAAGGTGAAGGTCAACCTTTTCCCAGCAACCAAGTAACAGAACAAGAGAACATAGCCTCAAAATGCACCAGGGGAGGCTTAGGCTGCACAACAGGAGGAATTTCTACATGGAAATAGTAGTTACACATTGGAAAGGGCCGCCCAGAGAGGCAAAGTCATTGTCCCTGGAGGTATCCAACACACAATTGGACATGGGATGTAGTGCCATGGTCTATTTGACAAAGTAGATGATCAGTCAAAGACTGGACTCAATGACTTTAGAGGTCTTTTCTGACTTTACTATTTCTGTGATTCTGTAAACATTTTTTTGCACACATAATCCACCCAGAAAACATCATTAACTGCTCACACATATATGTTTGGTCTGGTTAATTCTGTTTCAATGGAAGCATACCTGTAAAACTGGGATGAAAAAGTATTCCCAATTGCCTGGTAAACATTGGGTGACATATTTAGGAGTACTTTGTTACTCCTGACAGAAATGGCAGGGATCTTTCAGTTTGTTTTTCTTGGTGAGAAATTTCTGTCAGATTGCCTCATATATCCTGCTGCACTTGAAATTTTACTTACTTTTAGCTGCTAAACAGCCTATGTATATACCTCGCTGAGGTTTCATATTCTTTAGAGGCTAATTCATATTTGGGTAACATTGGTTCTGTGAATTCTTTAAACCCCTCCCTCTGTACTGGAGGAACAGGTTCAGAGATGTGGTAGGTGGCACTCTTCCCTGAGGCAGGGGTAGCTTGTTCCTGAGACGAGAAAAAAAACTTTTTGATAATATGCAGTAACAAAATGTTATTTACTCTGTAATTAAAAAAATGCAGTGAAGTCAATATTAATGCACTCTGTTATGTTCACTACTAAAATGCACTTTATACAGGGGGAAAATAATGCAATGCCAGTAAGTAGGCAGCTGTTCTGATGCTAAGAAATATTAAGCTAGAGCAAATCCCTTCATAACTTTGAGTGTCTGTGATGAATGGATAATATTACCTCCACACTGGTCCTGATAATAGAAAATGCTGTGGGAGTACTGCAGATACTGAGGTAATAATATCTCTTTACAGAAAATCTCTATGTTATCTTTTATAGAAAATCTCCCAGGAAAGGTATACCTCAAAGGTACAGGATTTCAGGGGTTAAATCATAGACAGTTGCAGACTGGGACAGTGGATGTATGAGGGAAGAGTTACACTTGGGCAGAAGAAAGGTCTTAGGAGCAGTTTCCTGCATCTGTATTGTTAAGCAAGGCTCTCCAACCCTCAGCCACAAGGTACCTGATGTACTAACTTTGGAGAAATTACTGCTTTTTATTTTTATAACATACAAGTACATATATGAACATATCCAGAAATCTGTTTGAACGGATCCAGATCAACCAATTAGTATGATCAATACTGATCAGTACATTTCAATATTTTTCTCCTTCTAGTGACCAAATGTACTAGCAAGTCCCATAATCCCATTGCTCCTCAGGTTGGCCATAAGACAGATAAGATCTCATTCTCTCTTTTGTCATTAAATGGCATAGATGAAATTATTCCAAAAAATAACATTTCAAGGATAATTACTGAACCTTATGTGGAAATAATTCTGAACACTACTGAATCACCAGGCAAAGTCTTTATTGTTAAGGATGCACTTGAGCATAGGTCTCTAACATTTATTTGGAATAGCCAATATGCTTGCATACCAGACAGAAAACTAGCTGTAGGTAGAAGAATAGCATAGCCAGGAAATGGGAATTGTAAGCAGGGAGTAGAAGGAGATGAAAGAGAGATTGAAATAGAAATAGGAGAAAGATTAAACATATACAAAAAGAGATTTGTTATCCAGCACTCTTTTTTTTCTTTCTTTTTTCTTTTTTTTCCTTTTTTTTTTTTTTTTTGGAAACCTAAAGGCACCTATCAAGGATGCTCTGGGTCTGAGGTTATACAATAGGAACATATTAGCCTCTCATTTTAACCTGTAGCATGTAGCAACAGTTAATTAAATTAAGGGCAATAAAGTTAGAAGGATAGAAAGGATAAGTCTTCTTTCCACAGTGCATAATCAATTTGTGGCATTTCCAACCACTGCAGGTCATGTAGACAAATATTGTGGTTGGGTAATTTTACGACTAGCAATAACATTTGCAGCTCTGTCAACTTAGACAGTGATAGAAAGATAATCAAAGACACCCTTGGAAGAACACTGCCCCAAGAACTCAAAGGTCTTTTACATTATGAAGGACTTAGCACCAGCTCCAAATGTCACATCATTTATCAGTGTGTGAGTGCATAACATGCAGAGAATTAAAGGATATTCCATCCCATTTTTAATACTCAGTAAATAAATGGTCAAGGAATAGATAAAAATCCTATTATCTTCTTGATCAGCGAACGTCCAAGTTCTGTTAAACAAGTCTCCTCTAGTAGACTCTCTTTTGTCTCTCCCTGCAAATGCCAGTGTGCCATTGGGCCCTGATTTTCTCCCTGGAATTGTGGTTTTTGATTAGAAATTGTGAGATGCATTAAGATGCAAATTTAGAATGGGTCTTTTTTGTAGTTGTTTTTGTATTTCTGGCTTTCACATTTGTTTTTTCAAGACTTTTTTCAAGTCTGAATCCTACAACCAAGAAGGCAAAACTGATTCTCCTTCCCATCACTGTTAATACATTGTGACCGTCACAGACAAGCTTCTTCTATGGAAAGATACAAGGAAAAAAATCAATAGCTGTGACTTCCATCTTAAAACTCACCATGACTAGGTCACATCTGGTCAGGGTTCACCTCCAAAAGAGACTGAAAAGGAAAGGTTTCCATAATCTTTTATGCGCTTGTTTCATAGCATAAATGATAAAAGCTGGCCTATCTTTGTCTGTCCCTTGAAACACAAGACAAGTTTTCAAGCATTATTATAATATTCTCAAGACATTTCTTCTTCAAAAACACTGTGGTTCCATTTTATAATTTAGGTAAGCCAGGTCTGCTCTTAAGAATCTAGACACTGCTCTTAAGTTCTGCTTAAGTTCACTGCTCTTGGTTCTTCTGCTCTTAAGAATCTAGACACTTTGCAGCTTAAAATATTAGACTTTCCAGATCAGCATTCTTTCCAGCAACTTGCAAGGATGATTTCAGAACTGTCACATGTCAGGCATCAAATAAATCCTCAGCTAATAAAGTGTATTAGCCAATTTTCTATACTTCTTGAAACAGATACAGTTTTCAAACATGCTGCCTCTTGTAACCAAATAAAAATGGTTTTAATCAAGACAAAGATTTTAGTCTGAGCTGCCAGAACAATTGGCCTCTACATGAAATAAGGTAGCAGTGCAACTCATCTGGTAACACATTAAAGGAAGGAGGCAGCCACTTCTTCATAATTGCTTGCATTCACAAGGGTCTACCTATGGCTCTACTGATAATTTTAAAATATATATTTCACCTAACTACAATAATTTTATTCTTGGAAAGGAAATAAAGTGGAAAACAGACTACTTAGTGTATAACAAAAAATATGAAACTAGGAAAAAAGTCTGCATATTTTATGTTAAATAACATATGCATATGTGAATATGAAATCTGAACTTTTGAAAAAAAAAGAATCAATAGAGTATTCAAAATATGTTTTCATATATTCAAAACTGTGAGAAAGCAGATAAGAGGGTAATGTGCATCATAATGGCAGGAAGACTCAAATAATGAAATATGGAATATATTTGTATCTCTGTGCATATTCAGTCTAGTGATCTCTGCGTACTGTAATCATCCCTTCAAAAGTAAGATCATAGGCCCAATTGTTGATTCATATAGTTGCCAATGTGCAGAGAAGGTAACAGGATTCAAAACATTAAAATAAAAATTAAATTAGAGGTAATTTGGACCAAATTTTTTATAAACCAAAAGTTTTTATATCAACTTTTCTGTCAAATATTGTCTTATTTGCTACCACTGTGAAAAGACACTATTTCCTCAATTCTGCTGAGTGTGAGGTAGCACAGCATGAGCCAGCTTCCCCAAAAACTTACCTACCACTTTTCATTTCTAGTAAGACATCCTAATGTCACACTCAGGCAGCTTTACACCATTTTGCATCAGATTTGAACATAAAAGTCAAATCTCCTGTCCCACACAGACACAGATTTTGCATAAATAAGGCTCCCTCTTTGAACAGGCCTGACACCTACACAAGCCCTGAATGAGAAAGCACTGAAGGAAAAGGTCTGGTTTCAAAATGCGACATCTCAAAATCTCCTCACAACTGCTGTTAAAAGGCTTGTAATGGGCCAATTAGTTCATGGCAAAGTTGAAGGGAGTGTGGGGAGATTTTGAATTTCATGTATTTATGCAGTAACACAGAGCATGCACTGCCTTTAAATGCTGAATACCCTGCCTGTGTCAGTTTAACATCTTAAAAGTGCATAAGCAGGAATTAAACTGTTCATTTAGTGAAGACGGTAACTATTTTCCTATCAGATAGTATAGCTGAAAAAAAAAAAAAAACAAAAAAAAACACAAAAACAAAAACAAAAAACCCAAAAAACAAAAACAAAAACAAAAAACAAACAAACAAAAAACAAACAAACAAACAAAAAAAAACCCACAGAAAAGCAATTCAAATTGCAATTTAAAGTAAAGCAAATAATTTCAGATTTTTACAGCACCTGTATTTCATCGTTTTATTCTGGGAAAGACACGTGAATTGATACAAACCACAGTGATGCTTTTTGAAATATGTTTTTAGTTTAAACTGCTCTAGTCTCATTCTGTGATTTGACATTTACAGTCATTTCCATCATGTTTGCACTGAAAAATCCACACTGACAAACAACAGTACAGGTAGTGCTGTACCAATTCTGCCTGAATCCTGCCACATTCACATGCAAGTTTGTGTGTACAAACTACCAAATTGTCCCTGATTCGAAGTTATCACTGGGAGAAAGTGCTTCATGCATAGCAAATAACTATATTTGCATAAGCACAAATTTCACAGAGAACATTTACCACACAACCTTTCTAAGGATCTAGTAAACATATTTTCAGATGGATACCTTAAAAGGTGAAATCCTTGTTACACTCATTTCAGCAGGACAAAAAATAGAAACTGTGAACTTTTTCAGAGGGGGTTTTTTTTGTGTTTTTTTTTTTTTGTTTGTTTGTTTTTTTTTTTTTTGAGGGGTGTGAATATGTGTTTGGGTTTTTTGAAGTTTTTTGGGGTTTTTTTGGTTGTTTTTTTTTTGTTTTTTTTTTTTTAAAGTTTAATTACTTCTAGTATTATTGGAAATTGAGCAAGGTGCATATTGGAATGCTCTTTCTCTGTGTAGTCCCTAGAGACTTGCCACATAATTGGCTTCATGTCTTACTGTTTCTGATGTAAAATTGGCCAGTCATTGCCCTCAATCCTCAGTGTTTCCAAGCTATTCCTTTTCTTCTTCTCAGCACTTACAGAGATTCTAGACTTGTACTTCAGGGTGATTTTAACTATGCTCTGTCCTTCTAAAGTACTGTTTTGTTTAAAGCTACCTCATCAGTCTGAACTGCTTTCCATTGCATAATATGTCAACTGCACAACTTCAGTTAGGACTTCCCAGAAACACAGTTTATAAATGAAATTTTTAGTTAGAATAAGATTAAGAGGAATGCTAATTTCCCATCACAAAATTTCTGACCACATGTGTCTGTCCAAGGTAAAAGGGAAAAGTTGTGGCATGATGGTCGTGGAGTCTGGTCACAGAGGAAGCACAAGCAGGTCACAGGGTTCCCATTGCTGTGCCTAGTTGAGTCACAGGCTGTCAGACCCGGCATGATTATTTGAAAATATTTGGGGTAATCCTTGAATGCCACCAAGATCTCACTCAGCAGAGCAGTTAAGCAGCTGCTTGTCTTTAAACTGACTCACTTAGGTCTTGGAGCTTAAATATCTCAACAGAAATAAAAGGGATGAGCAGCTTGCTTGTACTATTTAACAGTACATGATTTCTACTTGCTATTGAAATATATACAGTGAGAGACTAGATTCCAAAACAACTATGAAAGAGACATATGGAAAGCAGGTTTGAATTTTTATAGTACTAAAAGATTAATCCCACGGAGATTTCAGATGAATTTTCATGTGTTATTTCAACCTAGAAACTGAGAGCCCAGGGGACACAAAAGAAATTCTTCTGATTAAACCAGAAGATGTGTGGTTGGAAGACTTCAGTTCCCAGGTTTACTGCAGTGTGTGACCTTTAGCTTTTGGGATAAAAAATAGACAACCATTTTTTTTCTTTTTGCTCATTGGCATGGTTTTAGTTCCAGTGAAAGAATGTGTTAAAAATCTTTTCTCCTTTATGTAGAAAACTCTTTCTCCCTTCCTCCCTCCATCATGATTCAACAAATGAAGAGGCTCACGGTGAAGAGCAAAACAGGAGAAAACTGTATGATCTCTTGTGCTACCTATTCTCTTGCTTCCAACAAATTTCTAAAGCAATAGGTAAACAAGCACAACACAGAGTCAATAATTTTTTGGTATTGCAACAGAGAAGCAGAAGACATTCCTAATGGATTTGTATGGAAAGATAAAGCTTTGTTTGCTTTGGTGCCCTCTCTATTCCTAACAAATTCAAATCTGTCCAAAAAAAAAAAAAAAAAAAAAGAATTTGACAAAATAATCTCAAAAAAGGAAAAAGAATCCACATATGTGGAGATCTAATTTTTTAAAGGTGCAGTAAAAGCTATTGCTACCCTTATATAAGTACTGGGTGGAGTCACATCAGTCAGAGTCAGTACAAAATACAGAAGATGAGCTAGTATTCTAATTTTTTGCTCAGATTGTGTTTCATAGCATTGGTTTCAATGGAATTACTTCAGAGAGTGAAAGCACCTGGATTTCCCCATTTTAAAACTTGCAACCTGGCACTAGAGGGATATCTGTTCACCTGTTATGAACTCATCAACCTTTAATATGATGCAATTTGCATGAAAGAGTGGATTAAAATCCAAGATTTATGTTGTAATATATTCATAGGAAAATGCATTTGACTCTAAACAAATATCAGAACTGTTTTTCCTTGTTTTGTATTTTTCAATATTTGAATGAGACTGATGCCGTAGGTTTTAGCTTTCCTATTTTTCAGACTCTGTACTGCAGTAGTATGTGACTCTGAACTTTGTATAAAGTGTTAGCAACTTCTTTTCACAGGATGGTTAGACAAAACAATCCTTCTCCACCCTGAGAACCAAGGACACTAGTACAGCTTCAGGCCCAAAAAGTATAAAAAACGGAGAATTGAGGAGAGCAATCTGAGAGGATAGGATTTCGTAACCTGAAGCTGTAATTGGACAATGACCCCAATATGTAAATAGACCAAAACTTATAAAAGTGTGAAAATGTGTAACCCATCATCCATCTTGAGTGTAGCCTCGGCAGGGCTCTTGTACTGCCCAAGGTGTATCCTTTGAAGGTGTTTTTAATAAATACCTACTTTATTCCTTTAACACTGTCTAGCCTCTCTTCCAGGTAGCCTCTCAAGGCATTAGAGAAACTACATTTGTGAAAAGGATAACTAAGCTGTGCAAATCTTTGCAATGCAATATGTGAAGGCTGACCAAAACAGGAGTTTAAAAACTAGAACAGGGACAAATTCATGAAGATTAGGTCATTAGTTGTCTACCAGTTTGAAAGCAAACCATTTAGAGATCCCAAGTCAGAACTACAATTTAATAGGAAAATTAAGATAAAGGCAATAACACAGAAACACTGACTTAAACTGACAGAGTCAGGATATGACCTGACAGCCTGTTGGTCAGGGTAGTGGCAGCAGTCCTATTAAATGGTCTCTGAAGTCTTGTTGGAGTGATGAATGTGATTTGGTCAAAGTGGTGATCCTCTAATAAAGTCTGGTCCTTTTCTGGAGGTCAATGTGGCTTTTCTCCAGTGCTGCTCGTTGTGCTCCAAATCTCAGATTATAGCCAGGTAGGAATGCTTGGACCCTCCCCTGGGCAGAGCATCTCACAATGGGATGATGCAATTTTATCAGTCATGCAGTGACACTAAATGGCCCATTAACAGAAGATATCCTTCCAGAGTTATGAGGGATGGGTCATGAAAGAAATAAAGAATATTGGCCCACCTGTTTTTTAACAGTTTATGAAGATGGTCATAGAATATATACTTTTGTTTCCATCTTACATTGTAACCTAAGACAAGTGGCTTCCCAGATGCAAGCCGGGTCAGAAATACCTGAGCGACTGGAAACTGGGAGGTCACACTGGAGGCGTCCACCCGTATACAGCGCTGCCTCTCCTAGCAGTAAAGCCAAAGTCAGAGTCATCTTGAACAAACCAAGGGAATGGCAACTGTTACATGTTCTAGGAACAGGCAGTACAAAGGCAGGGAGAGAAACATCCTGCCTTATGAGATCCCAGCACAGAAAGGCTTTTAGTCATCACCAAGAAGGCACTTTCACTCACGTGACTTCTTCTTCCCATGCAGGCTGCAGTAACAGATACAGGGTGCCCTCACTGCTCTGACATTTATTAATCTTCATCTGTCCGGAGTCCTTGAAAACTATCATTGTCAGACTCAAGTCAGCGCAGCTGTTAAGCTTCTTTAATCCTACCTGGCATCAGGATCTCAGCTCAGTATGATCAAATCACCAGCTCCATGTCTACCCTGCCTCTGATTTTTAAGTGTGCACTCTGACCTCTTGCATTTCCACAGTGTACCTTGTGTTGCAGGTCAACTTTGAAGGTCTTAGACTTCATCTCACCTGCTAACCCTACCACCAAAGTTTTGTGTTGAAATCAAGCAGCAGGCCTTTCAAGTGCCTACTTCTTCTATAAGAAAATAACCATTCTAAAAATAGAACACTAAGTCCTAGGGCTGAGCAAAACCTGCTAAGTCAGAGAAAGAAAAAGTTAGCTATGTAAAAAATCTGTCACTGGTGGAAAAAAAAAAAAGTAAATAGGAAAAGCATTAGTCCCGCCAATGGTTGTGCTGTACCTGATGCTGTTATGATTTTCGGGAATCACAATTTTCTTGCAAAATCATAATCACATTTTTCTGTGCAAAAAATAAATAGTTAATTTGTTACAACAAGATAATCCTTATATCTGTGTGTCTTGTACTTCAATATACAGAATTTACTGACAGTTTAATAAGCAAATATTTAAGATATTAGAAGATTATATGTGTGTGTGTGTGTGTGTGTGTGTGTCTGTGTGATTTTATGCCAATGTCTAATCATATCTAAATCTGTCTTGCTCTCTCTAGGGCCGAATTCATTCTTCTGGTCACCTCATAGTAAAGCCAGACAAATCTGATGGTTACTGACATGCTTCCTTATAGCATCTTCTATGCTGATTAAGAGAATTTTTTTTACAAGGAAAGGAAAAGAGATGTATATGACTTTAGCATCATGTCTCACTTTCTAAACTTTTTTTTTTATTACATGATATAATGTGGGACCACAAGAGGATTTACAGCCCACCAAGAAGTGCTTCCAGTGACTGTAGAGCAAGCGATGACTGTGTCAGTGTCATGGTGCTCTGGCTCCACATTAATTGCAAGGACTTGGATGAAGAAATATGATTAAATAGTAAATCACAGAATCACAGAATCATTAGGTTGGATGATCATTAGTCCAACCCAACCCTTACCTCAAGGCTAGATGCAAAGCACTGATACCTTCATGCTGTTGGACATCTTATCTTACACGAGTGTTTTTTCTGTTGCCCACCTCCTCTTTCTGCAGGAATTGGAAGGCTGTAACAGAGCACTTGGATAATTTTGGGAATAAATCCCACGATGATAACCCCAATTAGATATTTTTGTAGGCTTAACTTCAATAAAACATGCTACTTCAGTCAAGCTTTTTTAGAGGGTCCTGTTAGATAAATAATTCTGGTTAGACAGCTGGAGTCCTTCATTCAGAGATTTTTTTTCCTTAGTAAATTATGCTGTCAGATTTTCAGCAGTTTTCCCCACATTAACAGAGGTTAGGGAAAATCTAACTACAATGGAATAAAATCTCCCTGCCTCCAGGCTTCAGGGAACATTTAGACTTCTTTTTCTGTTCATTTCTTTTCTTGCTGTTTCTTATGATCAAAATAACAGCAGAGCATTTTTAATTAAAATATCCCCATGTTTCGTTACCGACGTTTTCTCTTCATCCCCCATGCCAGGTTCCCTGGAAAAGCAGCTCTGGGTTGGTTAGGATCAGATGACCACCAGAGGGAGTGTGCGGAGCCTCCAAAGTGTAACAAGGTCTCAATGGTGGGAGCAAAGGGGGTCGGGGGTCGGAGATGAGGACCGCTCCTGCGCACCGGGTGTCACTCGTGGGGGTGGGCAGTCAGGCTGGGGTAGGAGCTCACCATGTGGCACCTGAGATTTTTACAACCCAGCTGCCAAATAAATAAATAAATAAATATATATATATATATATATATAAAATCATATATATATAATATCTTTCTCTATACCTATATCTGTCTATAGCTAGATATATCACACATATATATAACACACACACATATATATATTTATATACATATATATAAAAGAAAAGGGAACAAAGTGAAACTACCATGAGACCAGGTAAATTGGCAGTTTTAACAGGATGGCTCTGGTTTATGTTAGCTAGAATCTGGTCTGGAAAGTGTTGAAGGGTTCTGTGGTTCTGTGCTTCTTAGCAATCTCAATCTGTTTCAAAGCCCAGATTGAAGCCAATTAGTTAATTTTGTTTCTTGAAAAGGAGAGCAATTGAAATTATTTCATCAAAACTTTTTTTTTTTTTTTTTTTTTAAATCAGGCAAGGATGGTCCTTGCAGATATAGACCCCATATGCAATCACCCAATACCCTGATGTCAGGAGGGAGAAATTACCCCTACTTCTTTGTCTAACCCAAGTAAAAAAAGAAAAAAAAAAAAAAAAAAAAAAAAAAAAAAAAAAAAAAAAAAAAAAAAAAAAAAAAAAAAAAAAAAAAAAAAAAAAAAAAAAAAAAAAACAACAAAAAATCAAACAAACAAAAAATAAAAACAAAACAAAACAAAAAAAAAGGCAGAAAGACTTGAAGGATTGCTGCAACTAGCTTTTTGACAATCCTTTCCAAGCCCACATGGATATGAGAGGCCATCATAGCTGTGGTTTCTTTATCACTTCAATATTAACTCTGTAGCTAACTTAAAATGGGCAACCCTTTTCATAGCTTCAACCCCTGTCAAGGCTTACATGATAGTAATAAAATACATACACACACGCACATATATACACAAACATACACGCTTCTTTATCATCTTGTAATTAACATCTCTCTAATTACATTTGTGTTCATAATAGCAACTGATATTTTTAATTCAATATCTTTTGGTCCTTCTTGGGCTACACATAACAGTGACTCATGGGCACAGCCTTCTCCTGCTTTTTCTACCATCAGTCTTCCTACTCCCAGACACAGATGTGTGTGCATACAAATTTGAGCTAGAGCTAGTGCTATTGAAAGCTTATTTTCTGGCTAAAAGCAATAGGGAATTTTCCCTGTTTTTAATAGAGTTTGTCTGTCAGTACTGTGAAAAGGCTGGTGGTAATGCTGACCAGGAGCTGGAAAGGTGTGTTGTTGCAAGGCAGTGCAATAACTGATGTGCTACATTTGGGAGCAGAAGTCAGTATATTTTTGAATAAAATGCTACTATCCTTCCTATGCTAGAAGATAGCTCATCTTCTGCACTGAACACTATTTTTTTGTTTGGCTAATATTATCCCTCTGCTGCGGAGTGACACATTCTGAAAGTGTCAGGGATTATATATCTGTAGGTAGAGAACAAGGCTCTCCATCAATGATATATTCTGAGGATGCTTAAAGTCTTTTGTTCTGTGTGTGAGTCTAAAGTCAATCAAATTAGTGACAATCCTTTCTTTCAGAGCTTTAACTGAATCAGCAAAATTCCATATTCAAAATTAATCTTGTTAAAAGCATGAGTTTGATTTAGAATATAGAAGCCAGGTAGCAGATTTTGCTGCTTTCAATATCTCCCCGAGTAGGGTATTAATCTCTAAACAATGGGAATACTGTTAGGAGGCAAAAGTGCGAAGGTCCTGTTTCTTACTGTTCTGTTTCTATGCTACATCATTTCCTGCTAAAACTACAGTTAACAAGAAAACCCATGTTCAGTTTCCTCTGAAAACTTCACAGCAGTTTTTATCTAAAAAAAAAGAAAAAAAAAAGGCTGAAAATTGACACCATGGATATCAGAATATTTAGTAAAAACTTCTATCAAGCACTAATAAATTAAGTACAAGAAAAACCAAGTCAATACAGGCTCCCATTGAAATTCAACAAAACTTTAAGTACACGGTTGTATTGAGGTTTCTGGGGGTTGTTGGTTTGGTGGAGTGTTTTTGCCTGATTTTTTTTGGGTTGGTGGGGTTTTTTTGTTTGGTTCATTGGTGGGCTTTGAGGATTTTGGTTAGTTGTCCTTTGTTCTGTTTTGTTGGTGTCTTATTTGCATGTTTGTGTGTGTGTGTGGTTATTTATAAGTGTATAAAGGAAATCAAAATAGTCCTTTGATAAAATGATGTCATGGTTTTTTCCTGAAGCTAGGACACGGACAGCAAGTTTGAAGCAGATTTTAATTGCAGAGTATAAAAATCTCAAAGATGTGGTATTCAAATATACATAGTCTGAATATCTGAAACCCAGAGTTTGTTTCCACCAGCAAGTGAGGAAGCTTCCAGAGAGAATTCATGCACCCTGACCACCCATGACCACTGCAGAAGTAGCTGGAAATTACAAGTGCTCTTGAAAGGTTTTCAAATCAAGTCCCTGAGACTCACAGCAGATGATGACATCAGCTGCCCTCTGAAACTTCTTTTTTACTCTCTTGACAAAGAAAAAAAAAACAAAGCAATACAAAGAAAAAAAAAAACAAACAAAAAACCAAAACAAGAGCAAAACAAAACAACAACAAAAAAACACTTAGATGATTAGCCATCAAGGTCTGGAGCAATTTATAGTGGCAAGTTGGATAATTAGTTGATTTAGTCAAGATACACTTACCCCAAGGCTTTGCATGCCTCTAATTTGAATTGCCAAGTCACTTCCACATCAGAGGCACAGCCCTGCACATCAACTTCTTTCACTAAATATTCTCTTTGACTCAGTCTATATTCCCACTGTAATCAAGACCTCATTGTACCAAACTTTCTTGAGGATAAAAGGAAGAATAAACAGGTATTCAGCACAAACTTTCTATTCTTTCCTACTATTGAACATTAATTGATATGTTTCAGACTTGACCAACGCTTCAATCTCTTGCTCTTTCAGTGATTATTTGATCAGACCTGTTGCCTATCACATTCAGGTATAATAGATCATGGGTAAGAATAGCAGTATTTTCTTTAAATCTTACCTGAAATATTAATATTTCTAAAGCCACATTTCTTCATTACTTTTATTCTAATAGAATTAAACAGATCATGCCTGGAGATCAATAACAGATCCTCTAAGCCACCCCAACAGATTCTTCTGACAACTGCTACAGAGGTTTCCATAGGATGATCTTCTAATTTTTAAACTCAATCATGAATTCAAAACTTTTATTATGACAACAGGTTATGACCTTACCAGTTTTTCACCTTAAGGTTCAAAAAAGTCATCTATTCATTACTGTCTATTTTTTTTTACTTTTTTTGCAGACACAGTAAATTAGATATCCCATCTATATGCAAAGAGCAAGTACGATGGAAAGGAAGTAGTAAATTCCAACATCACAGAATATGGTCTTGTGTTCTGTATACTGCAGTCTTCCATCTTAATATCAGTATCCAGTAACAATGAGAAGCTCAGGCAGAAGCTCATGTGTTCAAATAGAAACTTTCATTCTCGAATGAAATTTTAATTGTGGGTTTCATGCACAAAGCTGCCATCTGGTATTTATGAGAAAAAGAACAAAAAATTGTTTAGCAATAAAACTTAACATATCTTTGCTGATGGAATTTTGTAGTCATTATCATTCAGGTTTTTTGCAATGTGTTAGAAGCTTGAAAAAAATTCCTGTTACAAGCTAAAAATTACTTCCCAAAAATGTAATTTATAAGAAGTTTTGCGCTAAAGGCAAAAACAGCAAAGTGACACTTCCCTCTGATGGTGAGCAGAAATGGAGGGAATGGGTTTTGGAAATAATTAATTTTCATTACAGGTTTGGCTTTCTGTTTCAAATATAAATATGAATTTTGTACTATATTCAGGATGAAAATACATCTCATGAATACCAGTAAAATATCCTGTCCCTGACTTGAATGGTATGAACAGTTTTTCTTGCTTTTCTGGCAATAATATCATGCTGTGGAGTGGTTGTCTGGGCATGCGGCCCAAATCTTATTTGAATGTCCTTTACCTGCAGCTTTCCCTCTAGTCAGTTCTTCACCTGTGGATGGAAGATCAAAGCTGGGTGTGCACTTCCTCCCACCATCTTTTTACAACAGAAAAGCAAGGAGAAAGGAGACAAATGCTGGGTGCTGGTTGGGTTATATCAGGTGGGAATGAAAAAGGAGAGGGAAAGGGGGCTTGAAAGCAATTCCATGTGTGTCTATGTATCACTTTCCTGCCAAAGTTCTTTTATTTCTAGATATTATTTTAAAAACCCAACAAAACACAAACAATGAAACCTGTAACATCTGAAATCTCTTATGCTCCCATCTAATTCCAGAAATGTCATATTATTAAATTAAAGCTAGAGATACTCTGATAAAAATTCCAAACACAAAGACCAAATTTCAAGGTAATCCATCTTCCAAGACTTCTCAGAGATTTTATGCTGGCATTTCTCTGACAGTATCATAACACTTACGAAATCTCTCCAGGCAGATAGGGCTCTTCAGCTGGTTATATTTATTTGGCACAAACAATGCACAAGTGAAAACAATTCTTCTATTTTTACATGAAAAAAGACTGTGACAGAGAATCCTTACTATTGAAAATTACAATTAAAACAAGAAACCAAAAAAAAAAAAAAAAATCTTGCCATGTGAACTCCAAGTATGAGCAATAATATCAAAATTAGCAACAACTTAAAAAAATATCAACTTTCTCTTTCTAAATTTTTGTCCACTTCAATGAAAGCACATTCTGCTTTTTTCCACTATTTTCATAAGGTGTTTATCACCTACTTCTTGTTTCCTAAGGGAAAGTGTGTTTTTAAATCCAAGATAATCTTATCAACTTCAGTTTGTAATATAGTTTGGTGTGGAAACCTTATCTATGATATAATCAGTCCAAACAATATTATTCAGGAAGAAATGGAATGTAAAAATAAAAAAAAAGGAAAAAAAAATAATATTCTTCCAATACAAATTCAAATTAACATGACATCCATGTGCCATCACATTTGAACTTATGAAAAAGTATGTTTTCACTGAAGTGTGAACTTTATATTTCTCCAGGATTGGGTCTGGTTGAGACGCAGTTAATCATCTGGACTTGCTCCAAGAGGTCTATGCCCTTATGCAGGAGCCCCCAGAGCTGGATGCAGTGTTCCAGGTGGGTCTCACCAGAGCAGAGGGGTAGAATCCCCTCTCTATCATGCTGGCCCCATTGCCAGGATGAGGATGGCTTTCTGGGATACAGGCACACATTGCTGAGTCATGTTGAACTTCTCATTAACCAACACCCTCAAGTCTTCTTCCTAAAAGCTGCTCTTGATCCATTCCCTGCCCATCCTGTATTTGTGTTTTCTCTCCCTCCTCCCCTGCAGCAGCTCAGAGGGATGGATCATGGGGGCTGTGGTAAGTTCATCACCCCTTGCCTCAGCCATTCTTTTCTCCTCAGGGGAGGACACCTCACACTTCTCCCCTGCTCCAGCTTGGGGTCCCTCCCACACAAGACAGTCCTCCAGAAACTTCTCCCACAGCAGTCTCCCCCTGGGCTGCAGTTCTTCATGAACTGCTCCACCGTGGGTCTGTTCCACGGGGTGCAATCCTTGAGAAACAAACTTCCAGAGGCAGATCCCTCATGGGGTCAAAGGTCCTGCCTACAAACCTGCTCTAGATTGTGCCCCCTTCATGGAGCCACTATTCCTGCCAGGAACCTGATCCAGTGTGGAATTCCTAGGGGGTCAAAGCCTCCTTTGGGCAGGCAGCCTTTTTGGTGTGGGGTCCTCCAGGGTCTGCAGGAGAATTTCTGCTCTGGCACCTGGATCACCTCCTTCCCATCCTTCTTCACAGACCTTGGTGTCTGCAGGGCTGTTCCTCTCATGTATTCTCATGCCTCTCTCCAGCCGCAGTTGCACAGGTGATTTGCCTCTTCTTAAATATGTTTTCCCATCCATTTGGGAGCTGTCTGGTATTTGCTCTGTCAGACATGGGGGAGATTCTGGAAGCTTCTCACAGAAGCCAACCCTGTATCTCCACCAATATCACAGCCTTGCCACAAAAATCCAATACATCTCCTCACACTACCAAAGTAAAAAAAAGGAATATAAAATAAAAATTATTTCAACAATTTCTGTATGTAAACATATACGCTTCATTCATATGCTTCATGCTATCACTTTCTGCTAAAAATGTGCTATTTGTATTTCTTCTTCTAAGCTCCTAAGCAAACTTAGCATTGCACTGCAGAGGTGTTTACATTTTCTTGGTAGACTAAAAAGTATAAGTGACTGTAAGTACAAGACTCAGTGGAAAAGGCATTCTGATAATTCTACCACTGAAAAACATTGTCTGGGGTTAAAGGGAATTGGAAAGAGATTGCAGAAGAAATTACAGTCATCTGAGTGCCAAATATTCAAGGCATGTTTGAGCAGTGAAGGGATAAGGTTGCAAATGATAGGTCATGAAAATTTGTGTGTGCATAACACTAACAGAGGAGCTAATTTTTTCTAGGGAAGGAATGAGATTACTTGTATTTTTAAATAACCATGAAAGCAAATAAATTTCTCTAACCTTGGGCAATTAAACTGAGGTGTCTCAGGTCCTCACACCAGAATGGAAAGGTCATCAAGAAAATATATGACTTTTCCATATGCTTAGAGTCAGAAATGAATTTGAGTCACACTGCCCAACACACAAAATGGTGTTTTCTGACCCAGATAACTTACTGTCTACAGGTTTTCCTGAAATTATAGCCAGCACAAAACATGAGTGCCAGGGCACCATCATTCTTATATGAGAGAGTTAGGCATAGCCCCAAAACAGAAACTGTTAATTTTACGCTTTTTATTAATTGATGTGTACATAATGTGTTCTTTGTTACAGAATTCTCCCATCAACAATGGAATAACAGCATGTACTACTGAGTTCACATCAGATAATAGATGCAAAAAGAAGTAAAAATCTTATCATAGACATTGTTTTTTACAAAAAATTACTTGATAAGTGAGGAAGTGCAGGTGTTCTTTTCAGGGTCTTCATGGCAGTAATACATGCTGCAGGCAATTGCATTTTGCAAAAAGTAGAATCACAGAGGATACTTAGCTGAAGCCTAGAAAACACACGTTTCTGCACTGCAGTAAAAATTCTATGCTGACTCAACCAACAAGAAAATGCTTTCTGACTATCTTCAGGCAGCATAGTTAAGGCAATGCTGATTCTTAGTTTGACTGGTCTGTAGCATGACAAGCTTTCAGGCATGGCAGAAGCCTTGCAGCAAATCTGCCTCTGACAGAGACACACAAAACTGGGATGTTGTAAGCAGCGCACGTGACACAGTCACGTGCATGTGCGTGCACACACACCCAGGGTGGCAGCCTCCACTGGTTTGGCTTTCTGGCTTGCAAATGCAACAGAATATATACTACTCTTTAATAGCCATTATTGCTGGGGTCCACATCCAAACATAGTTGGAAAACAATTTTCCAGGAAAACCTTATCAAATTTCACCATAATGGTAAGAAAATACTTTTTAGTTTTGTAAGTTTCTTTTATCAGTTGAAGAGCAATTTCATCCCTGATTGAAAATCAATAGATATTTTGGCTATTTTAACATAATTAAAGTTGTTTTAAACTTTGATCTGCTTTCTGTTGTTTGCTTTCTTAACTACATTTGGCAGCCAAGTTGGACAAAATTGCAATCAAACAAAGTTAGCAAAAATAACTATTTGAAAATGGTTTCCAAGCTGTTTGCCACCAGTGTTCTCCTGCACGGACATGTCCTTTTTCAGTTAGTTTATTAAATTGCAAACACAGAAATAAGATTTGTATCTGTGTCTTTTGTAAGACCTAGTATTTAGAACAATTTAAGACAATATAATTTGAGCCTGGAGGAAAGTTACTGGGATTCTTTTTAGTGCTTAGCACTATATTTTAAATTATACACTTTGGCACTCAATTTCAACTAATTGAACACTGAGGCAAATTTTTTAGCTACATTTAGAAAGTTTTCTGGGCTCCTAAATCAAGGAGATGCATCTGAAAATATTAATAAAATGTTTGACATATTTCTCTAATTATGAAATATTAAATTATTTCTCTCAAAGCAATCAGGAGTCTTAGATCTCCACTCACACAGAACTCAAATTCACATAAAATTTCATGTGTAACTTTGATTTTGCTGCTTTATTGTATTTGATATTTCATATTTATAACAATAAAAATATTTTCCTAGATAACTTTAATAAATCATAATTGCTAGAAAAACTCCTTATGTACATCTAAAAAGCACTTAATGCCTGTTTTACTTGTTTAAGGAGTGTGCACACCTCAAAAAATAGGTTTTATATCAAATGACTAAGCATTTGTAACATCTACATGTAGATTTCTCCCTTTATCCTGGCACACACTTTTGACAGTTCTATAACCATAAAAATTGTCCTACTAGTCATATACATGTATGCCAGTTTAAAACCACATGAATATACTCAATTTCTCTAACATGAAAAATAGTCTATGCACAAGTGTACCATTGAGAAAAGGCTGACCAACAAACCTCTCTTATTTGCAATTAAAAAAAAACAAAACCAACAGAGCCTAAGCAAATAAACAAAGACTCAGAAGATTCAGAATCAGGTTCTTCATATTTATCCAAAACACAATTATTTGCATCTTACCGTATGTGATCAGTATCCTTCATATCACATTGTCACAAAGAAAAGCTACTCTGTTGAGTTGATCTTCAGTGCCATGTTCAGATTTTGAGTTGTTCCAGAGTGTGTATATTTGGTTTCCAGAGACAAAAAAAATTAAATAGGTACATATATCAAAAATCTGGACAAAAATGTAGACATCGACAACATGTTTATGAGATACTCTCTTCTGCAGTTTATCAGTACTTTTCCTAAAATATTGAGAAAACAAATGCCAAAAACTGAGAGAATCATGATGTTACCCATTTCAAAATGTCAAAGCATAGGCTTCTCAATTTGGCTTTTTTTTGTTGTTTGTTTTTGTTTGTTTCTTTGTTTATTTTTGGTGTGTTTTTTTTTTTTTCTTTTGTTTTCACTTTTTACCCCATTGATAAGTAACTTCATATTTCAGGGTTCTCATGGTATGAAGAGATTCTCATTTAATGGCAGAATTTCTGTCAAAACAGAGCAATATAGTTTCATTTTTTGTTATTTGCCACAAAGTAACAAATTCTTAGTTCTTTGGATGTTTGTGGATACAAACCTCTAGCTACAGAACTCCTGACCTTTGTACATTCAAAGCGCCTATTAATATTATCAAAAGGCAGGAGTTTGTAATGAAAGCAGAACTGAGTCTTTTAAGAACAATGTATTTTTCTCTTCTCTACCATCTTCATCTTCCTCTCATATAAACAGACCTTTTACTTTAGCATCTCCACTTGCCAGCTTCAAAAATATCAATTTCCTTGAAAAAGAAAAGAAAAAGAAACTCATTCTAGATCAAAACTGACAGAGAATAGATGGTGCACTGCTGGCCCGGGAAGCACAAGCTATGAAGGTCACTGGAGGATCCTGAGACCACTAAAATGCAATTCCCTGACTTAAAAAGTTTGAGAAACCTATTTCTCCCATGCCAGTACATGAGAACCCTGAAAGTTCTTTCTGGTTCATCTGAGAGGCCCCATTTGTCTTTATGGTCCAAAATGGCCAGGTTTACTCCCCAGGCAAATTTAACACAAAAGCCAAGGTGCACTAGGAAAAGGGCCTGACTGGCGCACTCAGGGCTACCCTGCCTGGACACTGTTCAACCAAGCAACCAAGCAGTTCCTTGGTCTCTCTTTGCTGCAGGGTGAGATGTGTCAGCAGCGGCATTGCAGGGGCTGTGGAATGGGGGTTTACTGCTTCCCAATTAAGGGTTCTGGGGAAAGGGCCCCTTTTTTCCCACTGCTGCTGCAGGAATACAGTGAGAAAGTAGGGAAACTTGCAACCCCCCCTCTCTATATAGCAGCAAACAGCTAACACTGCTCTTTTGAAAATATTTGAATGTCCTGCCAGGACTCTCAGTGCTCGCTGCAGGCTGTGTGCAAGGGCTGGGAGACAGCTTGGGCACTTCTCCAGTGTCCACACTTTTGTATTCCACCTTTCTAATGCCAACCCATGTCTCTACAAAATTCATGGGTTTAAAGTCCAGCCATTTCTTGCCAGTCTTCTTCCAAATTCTTACTTTGCTTTTAGTTTTGTTCTCAGAAATGCTAGTAAGTCATGCATGACAGCTCCAGTGACCAGGCTGATGTGTAAAACTGGCATTTCCAGTTAATGTCAAAATATTAGAAGTGGTTTGCAGTTAGCTGTCTTTATGGACTGATAAGGCTGCACAGCTTTTTCAGAGCATGTGACACACTTCTCATATAAGCCACTAACAATATTATCAAAAATCTTCTACAGCATAAATAAATGGCTGCATGCATGATGTAACTGCCACAAGTTGGTTGTGTTTCCTTGTCCTCAGTTTCTGACTGCAATATGTAATAATAATCTTCCTAGAGAAAATTGCTCAAACAAAACGCAACTACATGCAATATTTCCACTACTTCTATTTTGCAAGAAGTGTTCTGATACAGTGACTGCCTTTTGTGCTCTCTCTCAGAACAAATCAGAGCTTAATAATAGAGCAAGCATAGAGATGAACAGAGAGTGCATTACAGTCACCTCCACTTTTCCTAACAAACACATTGCCATCTGTCATCCCCATAATAGTGCGTGAAGGAAAAAAAAATTGAGCTTGAAGAAATGATCTAGAAAGAACCAGTCACTGCACATGCATTGATTACTACAAATGTGTTGCTGTAAGGGCAAACCTGTTTGAGAGTCTGAACTCTTATAATCTCTCACAAAAGACACAGAGGGGAAAGTGGGGAACCAGGGAAAAGCATAATTATAGTGTCTTCCTGTCAAATGGTTGGAGGGATAAAATGTCATCTTCCTGCATAATAAATAAATTAGAATTTCAATATTTAAGTCCTTGTCAGAGAGAAGATCTATCACAGAATAATCATTAATTTCCATGCTGCCTCTAGGGTAATTTTTCTCCATTGAGGGCATTTGACTGTTAAATGCTAATAGGAATTAAATAAATGCTCATGAAGTTTAAGATATCTAATCAAGAAAACCCAGAAAAGATTAAAATTACTTCCCTCCCCCCCGCTACTTACAACAGACACTGGTTGTGATATCCAGATGTGAAGCATCTAATGAACATAATGGCATCTATTTTAGGAACTACTGTAGCATCAATATTACTTTGCAGATCACGACACATTAGAAAAAAAAATTAAAGACAAGGAAATTGTGGTGTCCCTGTCAGTTGACTTCATCAGTTGCACTTTGTATTTTACCCTTGAAACCTGTCAGACTCTCAGTAAACAACATTACTTCAGTATCATCTATATTCACCAGAAGATCCTAATAGCTGCTGAGGTAACCTTGACTGTCAGTCATGAATGGCAACCAGAAGTGACCACATTTTGGGCTCTGGTCACATCACTCTCATTAGGACATTCTTTGCTTTTCCTTTCTTTGCACTTGCATTTTTATGCATCAACATATCACCTCCTTCTTTAGTGTATCCTCTACAGTGGATCCTATTTCCTTTTCCCTAGAGAAGAGGTGAAAAAATATTAGTTTTTCTCAGCATTAAAAATCATCACCATGCAGTACCAACATATATTATTCCATATAAAATCAAAACCTGTGTAAAGGATAACAGGGATTGATTACTGTATTTTTAAACTTTTTTTCTTACTTAGAAAAAGTTAAATGAGTTGTTTAGGTTTTTTTAAATTAACTTGGCACTTCCCTTATTTCAAAACCAACTATTTTGAATCTGATTTTAAAAGTGATGCCATTTGCAGTCCCACTTTTGACAAATTTACTGCTCAGAAAATCAAGCAGTATACCTCTTCAACTGGGATCCTCTTTCCATGTACTTGTCTCGCTTCCCATGTCAGCCTTAGTTCCCTTATGTGCCCTGGAAGGCAGTGTAATGAGGAGCAGCCAGAGTTCAGGAAGCAGAGCAGAGCAGCAGATGAATACCAAGATGACTGCAGAAATCCTTGGATTTGTGAGAAAGCGCTAAGGTCATGGGGGATTGTTGCTGGAGGCAGATTTTTGGAGAACATCCCTGAGATGATGCCTGAACTTCCTTACCAGGATTAATCTTAACCTTTCAAGGAATGTATATCAGGAACTCAAGAGATACACTCAATTTTATCAGGAACATAACTGAGAAAGCTTCAGCGTCAAAATTTATATAGGTTCACCAAAGAGCAGAGCCATAGATGCAGAGGCAACTCTCCTTGACTTCCATCCTGGTCAGCATTACCTTTGATGTCTACTTAACAGAAAATTTTCCTTGCCTGAAAACAAGTGATGGTTATTCCACCCAGTTTTGGCTAGTTAGCGGTTATTGAGATGCCTAAGGTTTTTTTCCCCCCGTCTGTCACCATAGAGATGGGAAGCACAAAGTGAGAGCACAGTACTGGTTTGTTCATAAAGCAGGGGTCACCTACTGGACTTGCAGGCAGAGTTTTTAAAGCAAGTCCCTTCACTGAAAAAATGGAAAAGCTCTTTTTTTTTTATGGCATCAGAGTGCTATTTTTAGTCATTGTGCCTCAAATTGCTTCCTAGAAGACTAGTTGAAAAATATCATGACCCTAACTACATTTTTTTTCAATGTTTCTATCATCATCATCATCAATAAGAACAAACCTGGAGGGCCAATCTGATTTCAACTATACTTGTGAAAACTCATGGTCTGCAAATCAAAGTTGGAATGCCATGTGCTTGGAAGTGAATTTGCACAGTTGTAGGTCACGATATAAATTGCCCAGAAAGTCTTTGTTAATGCTGTTGTCAGGTGGAAACTCAGCTTAATTGTTAAAGCCCAGAGTGTACCTCGAGGCTGACAGCCCAAACAAGAAAAAGATCTTGTGGAAACTGTTGCTGAGTAATGTGAAGATGTAACTGAAAGAATCACATCCGTGGAAACTAGTCAGGAGAGGGTTGTTCACCCAGGGTACAAATAAAATGATTCCTAATTAATGACCTCCTTGCAGAAATACATCTGTACTTTAGAACCCTATGGTCTCTACAGCTTTAGTAGCCATCACCTCGAAGTTGTAGAGAATATCTTTTTCAGCAGATATGACCACAATATAAAACACTGCCAAGAGAAGAAAAACAGGAGCTTTTCTATTGGAAAGCATGTGGTGAAGTTTTGGTCAAAATTGCTACTGTCATGAGATAGTGACAAATAGTAGTCACGTGCAATTTCCACAGACAAATGAATGCGTAGATGACTAATGGGATGTTTTTCTCATTTAGCTGCTGGATTGATCAAAAGTAAGACTTGCATCTGTACTTCTTCCGGGTACATAGAGGACTAGGACAAAAAATCCTCCTATTCAAGGATTGTAGCCAGGCTCATGGGTTTGTAGTTAGAAATCTGATGCAAATTTACACCTGAAATTGATGGCTTTTGTAAATCATTGCCTAAATGGAATTTAATGCATATTCCCTCCTTACAGCACCTTAACTTTACCACTTTTCAAGAAATAACAACGGCATCATTTGAGGAATGGAGAAAGAGGTTTAACATTCATGTTCCCCTTCCTTTTTGCTCTGTACATGACTGCATCCATGCCTCAGTGCAAAGCACACTTCTTATTGTAGGGCAAGTCTGCAGTAGTAAACTTGTGGCAAGTTACAAGGTCACTAAATATGTGTCATTTTATTCCAGTCAGAGGTTAAGAAAATATGTAAATCCAAACCTGTAAATAATATCCTGAATAGTATGGACAAATATTTAATTCTTGTAGCTGTGTCACGTTATTTTACTAGCTTCTTTAAAGTAGTGCTATGTAAGCATTGTTAAAGTGGAAAAGATGCTTTAGAAACAAAGTTCCACAAGAACAGCTCTAGAACAGTAAAAACAACAAATTACTTTGTACAGGTATATTCTTTTATAAAGCAAGATGGTATGCAAGAGTTATGAAATGCAGAGGAGAAAAAAGAATTTCATTTTCTTGTATTGTGCTCAAGAATGCAAGAAAATTGAACTCTCAGGTAACACTGGACTTACTTCAAATATCTGCTGCCAGTCAGAACATTCCTTCTGACAGGATTTCACTTACCAAGTGCTTTGCAATCCAAAGACTGTACCAGTTTTCAATCAAAGGGAAGGGCACATAACACAGAAGCTATCACCTTCTACGGATGACTACAGTCTTAGCATACCAGTGGAAAGTTTTGGAGAAGAGAGCTGCTTGTAGGGCATTTCTTTGGTGAAGTTATTTTAGACTGAGTTCAATAGTGAACATTTTCATAGACTAAAGGGAAGAAAGAAAGAAAGATAGATAGAACACATTTGGGAGGAGTGAAAGATGTTCTATGAATTAGAATAAGTTTTTTTAAAAAAACTCAAACTATTTCAGTCACTCTCAGAAGTTGACAAAATCAATCAGCAGTGAGTAACACTGTTAAAAGCACTAAGAATAATAGCAATTGTTTTATTGTGAATCTTTAAGATTATTTTATGGCCCTCTAGCTTCCAGAACAATCAAGGCAAGAGAAGTAGCAATTAAGATTCATGTCTCATTTCTCAAAATTTATTACAGTGGGATTCCAATAAGTAAATTTTTATTCTATCATTTTTTCTTCATCTCACTGAACACTCATGTCCCACTGCAGCAGAGGAGAGCATACAGTTTCTGGAGAACTTTAATATTATATTCAACTAACAGGTGATAAATAGAGTTGGTGTGGAATGAATGGCATGAAGATAACCAGTGCATCAGAGTCATCAGTAGATACCTTGAATATTGCTGTTTCAAGGTATTTTTCTCATGTCTCACAGCATGAATAACTTAAATTCTGTTAGAAATTCAAATTGTGTTTTCACAGCCATGACCTGTGTCAGAGCAGAGAGAAAATACATGGTCACAGTGGTTCAGAGTACTACAACAATGAGAAGATGGTGCACACTACAGCCAGTACATCTTGATGGTCTCCCTGGCACAAGCATCTAGAAGGCAAGGCAGTAAAAATGACAGATAATACCCCTGTAGACCTTGACACATCTACTAGTCGTGTTAACAAATTCCACCACAAAAAATATACTACCTGGCTGTTGTTTTAAATGTAGTTTGTGGACAGCATCCAGAGTGCAAATGTGTCTGTTGGACTGAGTGTCAGACCTCTGGGATCTTAGTGACCTCGTCATTTACCCACGTAACACCCACATCCATCTAACATACATTAGAATGCACTGTGCCGCCCGTGCTCGGAGCAATCAGCCATTGCTGAATACTCACACTGTGGCACTTGGCTGTGACTTAATTCTGGGTAGTCTCGGCAATCAAACAGCCAAGCAGAGGGCAAAAATTATCTTGCACATAAGTTCTAACTTTTTGCATATACATTTTTGTGGAATAATAATATATGGCCAAAGGGTATTCTTACATTAAAAGTTTGAAGCTGCAGTTAGGATTTAATGTGACTAGTGATGCATGTCTTACGCATACATTCTTAAAGACAAGGATAATCTAGTCTCTTATGCCTTTGAAAATAGTATTTCTCTGATATATATTAATGCAATGAATTTACATAACACTTTCAACTCTAAAATTGGGCTGATGCCCAACACTGCAGCAGACAAGCCTGATCATTTATAGAAGAGCCTCTCTCCTAAATGTCACATAGTATCTTTAAATACTAATAGTGAGCTATATAAGAAGACAGTAACAAAAGAGGTGAAGAGAACTGTAAAGCAGAAAAGACTTACAATTAAAGAGATCTGGCAAGATCTCTACTCCTGGTTAACTCGCAAGGTTATCAGTATACATGTTCAAATGCAAACTTTGACCCAGCTCCAGGAGAAGCTGAAAGTCTGACAGATAACACACATACAAAAGATTGCTTGATACATTAAGGCAGTACTTTTGGACTTTATGGGTGAGCATTATCTTTGATAATGTGAACTGTCACTGAGTCTGGCGTCAAAGCAGGCCCCAGACAATCAGAGCTTAATTTACTGTGGTTCAGGACTGCTCTTGAGACTGACAGAGGTAATACTTATACCATCTACCCACTCAGAGTGAAGTTTAGTAACTGATATGTTGATTGTAAAAAAGAAAAAGAAAAAGTCAATCAATTCCAGACTTAAAGTTTTCTATTGTTTCTTACTCATGCAGACTTTTCTCACTGCTATGAAGGTCCTTAGTGCTTCATGATATAGAAGGAGCATTATCACATTATCCCAATCCATCTGGGATGTAGACAAAATCTCCTGGAATGACTGGGCCCTAGTGTCAGGGGAGAATGTCTGGAAAGGAGCAAAAGAAAAAGGGTTTTTACAAGGGAGAGCTGGCTCATCCTTAATCCTCATTTCAATAAAAATACCATGAAAAATAAAAAATCCCTACCTTAGGCTATGCCTACTGTCTGATATGCAGAATGCATGGCAGTAATCCCTTTTTTTGGTTAAAAATAGTCCTGAGGCTCATCAAGAAACACCAAGAAACCAGTGCATGGGATTTCTACTATATCTGATTCTTTGGAAAAAGTTATCTCTTAAAAGACCATATTTGCCCATGATACCAATCACAATCAGTGATTCATGAATTTTTATTTCTACTTTCATCCCAATACTGATGGTATTTGTACAGTTACCTAAAGTTTTTTATTTATCATGACAGTTACTCTGTTCTAGTGGTGTTTTGGTTTCAAATAAAAAGCTCCTGAAGCTTATCAACATCGATGCTTTTAGGTTTTATGTTGTTCTACTTTCTCAAAAGCTCAGAAGTAGAGGGAGGGATAGACTTCACTATGCTTTATTATAGCACAGCTTTCAGGAAGACACTTTATATAATAATTAATTATATATAATTACAATAAAATAATAATATTTAACTATAATAAAAAATCAATATTAATACAATGTTTTATAATAGTGAAATATTTTATCATTTGCAGATCCAAATATGCTCATTTTCCGTTCCATATATTTTCAAAGTCAGGTTTATAGTATCTTATTTTTCTCATTTATCCTGCTTTCCTTTGTTTTACTTCATTATTTTGGCTATATTTTTTTATTCAAGAATATTCAGAAAGGAATTCTAACCTAACTAAGAAGACTTCCCTCTCTAAAGACACAGAAGCTTTGCTATACAACTTCAACAAAAAATTATTTTGCCCTTACAATTTAGTATATCAGTGTTCGCAGTGTTATTTGAGTGAAATTTTCAACTGTATGCTGCTTGAGGCACAAATGTCTAATTTTGTGGCTGTACCATCAAGCTTAATTGTTCCAACCTCCAGTTGGAGTATTTAAATAAATAGTACTGAAATAGTAGAAGAACAATATCTCTAAGACCTTAAGATAAAGACCACAAGCGGCTTGGAAGAAATTACACCATTTAAAATGTTAATTTTCCAATTTCAATATTTTCTACTTAACATACGGCTAACAGTAAGACAAACAGCATGTTCAGATTACATTTTATTGCCTCATCAATGGATTTATCTGCTCTGCTGAGTTTAATTTAGCCTAGATACATAACATAAGCCAAATAAAATATGAATTTTCCAATCTTTAGCTGAACACTGCAAGTTTTATATTCCTGATTACTTTATTATTGCATTTAATTGTCAATACGATTTATGCATTAACACAAATTCAAGTATAGTGCATTCTCTTCTAACAAAAAGAAATATTAAATTCTGTTGAGTTTTATCAAAATAAGGAATAAGGCTTTAAGGAAATATAAATAAGATTCTGTGAGAGTGTTGACAACAAGCATCTTCATAAAAAAGGAGTCTAAAAATCATATAAAGGTTATATGAGCATCCTATAGTATGAGAGTTTGACACTAATCAGAACAAAAATTTAACCAATTAAGTTATTTTTTCAAGATTTCTCTAAATAACAGAACTTCTTTTATCACCCAGTATGTAGTACGCAAGTCAAGCTTCTGTCTGACTTCTGTAAGTTTCATTATCCCAATAAAATATATGTTTAGTAAAAGACCCTAGAACTCTGAAAATACATGCAGTGGTAACATCTGAAGAGATGCAGATAAATAGACTGGTTATACTATAGTTATTTACTTGCATGTATATGTAGCTATGAATATGATGACTACAATTTCGAACTTCTTATTTTCAAAAAAAAAAAAAAGACAGATTCCATAAAATTAAAAATATAATTGCATTTATATATTATCTTAGGAAGAAAAATTAGTGTCAAAGCTCCAGGAGAATTTTGCATATTATCTCAGGAAAAGTAATATGAAATCTTTGGTAAGGCATTTCTGTAGTAAAAGAATTTTAAACATAAGACAGCAGCAGCAATTAAACACTGTCCTACACAATATTTAAGTTTGTTCCAAGTCTGTAGAGGTTCATGAAACATTTGGGAAAACACATTATACAAAATATTATTTTTATAAGACTCACAGCAGCAACTATACCATGTAGGAGTTTCTGCAGCATGCTCCAAAAAGGGAACAATATTATTGAGGAGAAAAGCTGCCTCCTGTTCTCTATTTCATAATGTGAAGAAACCATGCAGATTTTACTGCATAATGGCTTTAAGTTGCAGGCAAAGTCAGCAGCCGTCATTCCAAGAGCTCATTTGTTTGGGTCAAGCAGAGAAAATTATCAAACAGTTATAAACCAGTCTATAGAGACAAGGCAAATGATGCAGTTACACCATCTTCCTTACTGTTTTACACTCAAATTGACATCGCTCCTGCGTGGTGACAAAGTGGGAGGAAAAGGGTACTCTGAGGAGTTAACTTATTTTGAACTTTCTGCTATTCCTATTCAAGGTATCAGAGAATCTGACATAAGTGAATAGCAAAAGAAATAGAGTTAAAACAGGTATGAGGTTTAAAAAACACCCAAAAATATTAATCACTGTAGAACTTAGAGTCATAAGACACCAGCAAGGTTCAAAGGTTCAAGATAGTTTTGCAGTGTAAAACGCACTGCATTGGATTGAATACAAATACATCTGATGTCACCCACACGACTGTTATTCACATTCTGTTTCAGGTTAACAAAATATCACAGGATGTTTGTCTGTGTTTGAGCTTCTCTCCCCATTGTGAAATGGGTGAAAATGGGTGAAATGCTGTAATGGCCCCTTCTCTGTTTGCTAACTAGGATCAGAGAAAATAGGTGCAAGAGGCTAATTTTGGAAATAGAGTAAGAAGAAAGACTGTTCCACAGTAACAAGGAAAATTAACATTTTCATTGCATGCCTTTTTTGAATTATTTTCCTAAATTTTCTCCAAAAAACAGAACACCTCAAGTACAAATGAAGTCAACTTGCAGAGAGATGCCATAGACTTTTAGTCTAAATCCAGGCACTGGTTTCCAAGCATCATTTTGTCTTCCAAACATCCAGATACATCAGTCTCACCAAACATGGTTAGCAAAATAAAGCCTATCTCAGTGTCAATAGTTGCTAATGTTCCTATAAAAATATGACCTTCAGCATCTAATGACTTTACTTTGCAAAAAAACTTGACATTTTCACAATGTAAATCCAACAGATTTTATGTCAAATGACCACAGCCATGACAAAACATGACAAAAGTTATGTCCCTACTAATTCATTTCAAGAAGACAGCAAGAATTAATGTCACAATGTTGTGATCAACACCATTTCTATATGGAGCCTGATACACATAAAAATCCTACTTATACATAAAGAAAGTCAGTAATATGCTACGGGGTTCAAGATAATGAGAATACATTTTTTTCTTCTTTTTGTCAACTTCTGTTATATTTTTTGTTCTGAACAGAGGCAACTAGGGAACTTCAGACACTGATCAGTCTCTAACAAACTTGCAGCTTCCTTCCTGGACCTACGGTCAAATTCACACTCCAGTAAAGCAGCAAGGCTCCTTACATTTCAAGAGGACGACATGGAAAACAAATGAATTGCTTAGAGCTTGCTACTTATAAGCACTGGCTACAACAGTACAGATGAAATCCTGTTTCCCCTCAGGGCTAAAATGCAGACATGGTTCAGTGAAGATACCAAACTTTTGATGTCAAGTCAGTCACCAACAACAAATAAACCCTCCTCAGCAACCTATGGAAGCCACAGTTTCACTGTCAGTTTCAAACTCCAGCTGCTGTGCCTTGTCCCTGAGCAGTGGAGGTCTCATCCTTCACATCTCAGTCTTGACAAGAAGAACAGAAAATACCTGACTCCAATGTCTTCCTGCTCAGTGCCTTTACAAACGCCTTTTTGCTTTTTGTGCTCATCCAGAGTGCCTATTCAAATATTATTATTCCACAGTTTTCATATCTTTGGAGAGAGAGAGAGAAAAAC
>VXBN01003324.1:22411-61653 GCA_013397395.1 Sinosuthora webbiana | reverse complement strand
TTTTTTTTTTTTTTTTTTTTCCTGAAGCTGGTATCTGCATGATCTACACAGATATGCTTAGGAAGAAACAGATTTTAAATGTATCTAAAATTATCAGTCTTGCATAGACCATAAAAGGTGAGCTACTGCATTTACCTGATAAAAGCAGGGCTTGTAATTTTTAATACTGATTTCATTTTTATATTTATTAAAAACAATAAAAAGCCATTATGAATATTGCACAACATATCATACAATAATTTCTGCTAAATGGTATAGCCGTCTTTACAGCATATCATTATACTCTTTGACTTTCTGCAAAATGTCGGCCACAGTACCTGTGACTTGCTGCTGGCATACAATCGCTAGTGATCAAACAGGGGTAATAACTCTACAAAGTCATCCAGTCCCAACAAGCATTTTCAGTAACAGAGAATATACTTACCGCAACAAGTAAATTTTCTTAATTTTCTTAATGTTAAAAGGTNACTCTCTCTTTAGTTTTTAAATGCTGGATTCCTTAGATTTTTTTTTTCCTTTTTTCCCTTTCAGCTAAGAAAATACTTAGAAAATACTTAGTCATAATTCATGTGTGTCACTGGAAACTCTCTGTAAATATCCCAAGAAATTTCTCATTTTCTGCCATTCATAATATTTTCACAATATGTATGTATGAATATTAAATAGGTCTCCTAGCAGATTGACTAACAAAATACTCAAACATAAAATTTTAGATTTAAGGAGAAAAAATGAATAAATAATTAATATTTCAAGCCAATTCCCTTTTCCTGGATTCTAAGTGAAACCACTCTCATTATGTTTTCAAAGCAAATATTAATCATAAATCAAAACACCTGAGAGGAGCCTAAATGAGATATATTTTTACCTTAATAAAGGTATTATTAAGCCGTCATAAAAATATATACAACTCTGCAAGCCCACACCAACTATTTCCATGGTAGCATTCTTTCAAGAAAAAAGATTGAACCCTTTGGTCTGGGTCAAAAACAGGATCAATTCCAGTAGCCATTGTAATGGGTGGAAACTTGGGAAGGAGAAACCACACCCCAAAATATATTGTTTCTCTCTGTGATAAAAGCTCTTGTTTACACCTAGAGCGGAGGACAGATACAATGGCAGGAGGGGGACCCCAAATAACGTCTTGCTCTGGCTCCTCCCAGGCTTGCCCACCCATGCAATACACAAGATCAGCAGAGTCTGTCGTGTCAGGTCACTCAACTCCCTTTTGAACTCTTTCTTGGGTGAGGGACTCTCATGTTCTGCATGCCTGTGTGCTCTTAGTCCATCCAGCTCTTTAATCTCCTCCCACTTTCCTAGACACAGTATTCATTACTTCAGCCAGTCCAATACAGGATGGGATATAAACGGCAGCAAAGTTATCCATTTTAAATTAAAACAAACAAAAATTAATAAGGAATTTTCTAAAAAATCAGTGATGTCATAAAATGAGGCTTCTCTGCTGAGGGACAGAATGGAACATTTGAAGTTTGGAAGAGGCAAACACATGTAAAATGATACCAGCTGCTGTGGAAAGGTGCGTGAAGCTACAATGTCACATAACTGGATGGCAAACAGTTCCTTGCTGACAGTCTGTGTTTCTTTTCATCATAGAGAGCACCTCTGCTTAACACCAAAAAGATGCCAATTATTTGCCAATTCCCTTTCAAATTTCTGGTTATTTGTGATCTATCCCCCATGATGGCTGCCCATCAGTCTAAATTACTTGTATCTGTAGTGGAGTAAAGCACTAACATTTATATCACCTGAATTAGAATTAGTTGTGATTTGTGGTTTATGACATAAAATAGACCTAAGTGCCAGATATAAGTATCCTTAAATTTGGATATAATTGTGACACCACCTCTATTGCTTTAAAATACTGTCTGTTAATAATACTCCACAAACTGATGACTCCAAAGGTGATGTGGGTATCTGTAAGATCATTGAAATATCAATGGTAATATGTTTATTATAATAAAAACTAAAAGAAATTTCATTCTGAATACTTTTTCATTGTCACTCAGTGAAATATATGAAGTTCCAGGAAACTAGAGAGTAAAATAGTATTTTTTCTAAGTTTTGTTTTTGAAGGCATTCCCTGCACCTGTAAAATGTCTAAATATAGTTCTCTAAGTACCTTTCGATTCACAAAAAATTTTATGCAATTTCTGAATTCTTATATTACTCTACTGTTGTCACAACAAATAAACACATTCATATAAAGCAATTTGATTTTAAATATTAAATGTACCCTTTATACAACATCACTTCATTAGCAATAAATATAAAATCAATATCTTCTGTGAGACCTGAGAAAATATTGAATGTTATAAGTAAGTCTATAGAAAATATTGCATTTGTGAGAGAAGGTGAAAGTGATGCAAACCATCAATGGAAAGAAAAACATCATCAAATTCTGGTGGAGGTAGTATTGAAGCTTTGCTGAAAATCTCACAGAAAACTTTTCTGTGACTTCTTGTTGCCAATTCAAAGCTTTGACTTCATATGACTATTAATCTTATCCTATTGCTTAAACTGTAATTAGAAATAACAAATATAATGAACTTTTAAAATGTTCTAAACATAGAAGTGCCTATGAATTGTGACTGGTTTTGCCACCCCTTTAAACCTCAAATAGAGGAAAGCAAGTAAAGTACATAATTTTAAACATATGGACAATCTCATTAACTTTAGTAACTGTTAAATATGTCCCCAAAGCTAAATGTTTAATGAACATAAATTTCCAAGAATAAATAAAAAGCAATCTAAAAAACAAGTCTAGTAAATGGAATGTTTATTAAAGCAGATCGTAATGTCATAATTGCAAAAAAAAAAAAAAAATCATAAACATATTTCATGAGGGATCTTCTCTACCCATCACATAATGTGAGTTAGATGAGATCGCAGGACCTGTGCTCAGTCAAATATCAACCAGAAGCTAATGACACAGTCTGAATTTTAAGCCCACATATGACTAGATATTTGCACTGTTTGGAAGAAGGTTTTCACCTGTGAATTATATATGACAGAATTCCTCAAAGCATAAATTACACTTGGACTAAAACAAGCAATGTAGTTTAATTTGGGCAGGATGTTGGTGAGGATTAGAAGATTATAATTGTTTTATTCTTCTTTATCCAATGACATAAAAAGTCATTGTAGAAACCACAGAATACTCTTGCTAAAAATAAATTAAAAAAAAAAAACAAAAAAAAAAAAAACCAAAAAAAAACCTACTAACTTTTACACAGGGTGCATTTTTTTTTTTTAATCAGATTTATTTCCAATCTCAGATCATTACTGGAAATTTTTTAAAAAATGGCTATAAAAATTGCTCTTAAAAATAACTTTGGGGTCTCAGTCAGTTTATCTACTGGTTTTTAAATCATGTCAGTGTCCAGACAGAGGTTCACAAATGTTGGGATTTTAAGAAAAGGGGCAAAAATAGCCTCTACGTTTGGAACATAGATTATGGTGTCTAATTTTATTTAACATATCTTCTAGTCTCCCTACTGACTGAAGTTTCATTTTCCTATCAGGATTTGAAACAAAAGGCCTGTCTATTGTATCATTACTTAACCATTACTTTTCGTACATCTTCATCTTATTTATTGAATAAGTAATTTAATCTAGGGAACACCTGAAAACATCTGTTAATTAAACTTTTTTTTCCATGTGAAATCTATGAATGCGGACCTGTTGGCCTTGGGGGATGGGGGGTTGTTAAGTTTTTTGGGGTTTTTTCCTATTTGTTTTTCCCTTATTGATATGAACTTGCCCTGTAAACTTAGTCCCAGGGAATCCCACTACTGAATAAGATTCACTCACCCATGAATTTCCTGCAACACAACTTCATTACCAAAATAAAAAAATGGAGTTTGTTGTCTTGGCAAAGATTCAAAGCAGTGAACCACTGAAAGATGCAGGGAGGAAGCCATGGGTTAATAAACCTGCAAAAAAGACAGCTTTTCATCAGGGCACCTAACTTCAGCATAGGAAATTACATAGAACCAGCTCTACTTCTCTCCACTTCCTTCCCCAGCTTTCCAGGATGCAGTGGGAAAGCAACATGAATTTCAACTGGACACTGAGGAGAGAGAGAAGGCTTAAAACAATCCATGGTGCTGAGCTACACGAAAGATGTTTCTTAGAGTGGGAATGGCTGTGCTCTAGCAAAAGACACAGCAATTAGGACAGTCACAACATCTGATTTTCCTCCTAGACTTTCAGTGGAAACACTGGTTTTGTAGAGCACTAGCAACAGGTTGGAGTGGGCAAAATGTGTACCTGTGTGCAGTTTAGGTTTCACTCCCTCAGTGATCATGAAATGTAGGAATTTCTTCTGTTTAATTATGAGCAAGTGGCTCATAAGCTGGTAAGCATGTGAATTAATTGGCAGCAAATATCTATTGACTTGGGGTACTTTGAACTAGAACATAAAAAGGGCACATATGAACAGAAAAGAAATGATCATCAAGGGCAACAAGTCTATTAATAGCCATGTGAAATCCCAAAAGAACTAAAAAGGTCTGTCCCAGTTCAGTTATTCTGACGCTTTGCTGTCCTGATGTCAAAAGGCTCCAAAGTAGGAAGGAGACAGAATACATATATGCCTTTTGAAGGCATTTTTATGCACTCAAAGTCCTGAAAAGCAAAACCTTAAAACAAATATTTCATCTTCTGCTATATTTGTGACTTAATGTGACTTCTGTGCTGATGAAGGCTGACAGGTTAGCAAAATAACCTACCATTTTACCATGGTAGTGCCCATCTTTTTTTTACTCACACCTCTTGGGGTTTTTTGTATTTAGTTGAAGGAGCCTAAATATTTGCCTTATTCTTCCCCCATATAAGTTCTGTGGAAGAGAAGAAAAAAATCTGCTGACTACCCTATCTGTAACATCACCAACATCTTGGAAGAGCATTAGAAAAGATTGGAATTTGACCAAATATTTCACTTCCAAAATTCCCCTAAACAAAACTTGGCAGGAGAGAAAATATAGAAAGATTTGTCTCAAAAATAAAGATCAAAAAAAAAAAACAAATGAAGCATTTCCTTGTTCTGCATGTGCTACAACCTGATCTAATATTCTTCAGATTCTAAAATATGGAATTGTACATGCAATTTCTGATACAGAAGGAAATTGTTCACAGAACATTAAACGAAAATACGTCATGGTTGAGAAAAGAAATAAAACAGATGAGAGGGAAAATATTTGAGGGTTAGGAAGATATGTGAAGGATGAATCTAGAATAGTGCTCCTTAATAGATGTTTTAGAATTATTTACCTGTACTACCAATTCAATGCTTAAATAGATGCATTTGCCTTGGAATGGACTCACCAAGGCAGGTATTGTAGGTAGGGTCTCATGATAGGAAGAAGAATTGTTAGTTTCAGTTTCCCTTTCCTTCCTTATAATCAAATTTCTCATGCACCCATTCTCCATTTCAAGGTTCAGTGACTCAAAAATATTCTGTAGTTGTATGCCTTCAATATTAAGCATATTTTAAGACCAAACACAGACAAAGGATTATACAGTGAGGATTGAATAGAATTGATAACCAGAAATTAATTTTTATTATTCAGTATGTATTCTAGACCAAAAATGAATTAACCCTGTGTATTTTAATACAAAATGATCATACATTGGTTTTAATTCATGGAGTAAATTTAGTGTGAAACATTTAATATGAACCAAAATTTATCTTTCATCCACATTTTAGTATGAGCTTTGCATGCCCTACCAAATTAAAAGTGTGTAAGATTTAAACCTCTTTATCCATTTTATGAAATTATATGGGATGAGACCAAGGCACAAAACTGTTGAATTTGTTCCATTATCTTTTTGGACTTTTACAGGTTTTGCATTTCATGATCATTGCATGCTGTCTCCTTTTCTGAAGATTAGAGGCATAAAAGTGTAATTAAAATACATAATTGAAAATGAGAAACAGACAAATTAATTGCCTTGGAAGCCTAATTTATATTATTTAAACATTTATGAGAATGCTAAAATGAACAAAGGAATATCTCTCCAAAAGAATCATTATCACCTTCATTGTAACTTTTTATGTTAGCTTTGAAAAATCTCTTGGTATGTAATCACATGTTGTAAATATGCAGTGTTAATTATAATTTGCCACAGGATGATGTATCAAGTTCTGGAAGGCTTCCTTTAGTGAATTCATAACATTAACAAGAAAAAAGACTACATTCATAAAGCCTGTAGGACATATAATTGGGGGGTTTGGGGGGGAGTTGGTTTGTTTTGGTTTTTGTTCTTTGTTTTGTGTGTGTGTGTTTGTGTGGTCTAGCTGTTTGGGGTTTTCAAGAAAATATTATTATTAATGGAGGTGCTAGATGCTTGAAAATAATGTATGAGTCCTAAAAATTTTTGGCTTCCTCATCATAAACTTGCTGTAAATTATTTTAAGCTGCAATATTTGGAAAAAAAAAAGCAATTCTTTAAAGACTTAACTCTAATGAAATACAGATGACCACAATTCAGCTTTTCCTCCAAAAATAACTCCAAGGTAAGCATTCATCTGCCCAGCCAGGAAGGGAGAATGTCAACATCAGAAAAAGGCTAAGCAGGAATGTGAGTCTGGAAGTTTCAGGGCAGCCAGACAGGAGTAATTATGGGTGGGCAATGATCAGCCTGCACAAAGATGAACAGCATTCCTAGATCCAGTAGTTCATTTTTGTTTCTCCACAGCACTGATGTTGGTCTTCACCCTGGAGATAAGGAAATGCAGTTGCACCTGTGGTCAGGTGCACAGGGTTCCTTGTGGCCACCACAGGATGTATTCCCAAGCAGCATTATCTTCCAATTTTTTTTTTTTTCTAAAACTGACCAACGTTCTCTTAAGACACAGAGGAAGAGTCAACAACCGTGGAGATGTGGGCATTTAGTCAGTATGAGATATAGCTACCAATAATTCTTTTATTTTGGGCTCTGTCTATGTCACAGCATAAGCCCCTGTCTAGCAAGAAGAAATCTGCATTTGGTAAAAGCAGACAGTCTTGGACATAATTCTATGTGTCTGTTAAAGCCAGTGACAGTTTCCACCAAAATGAGTTGAAGAGATGAATGTACTTGTGTCCTTTTATAGCAGAGAGTACCATTTTATACCCACTCAAAAGAGGTATGAAACACACAAGTATTTAACAGTGTTTTTCCTGGTGTAAATAATTACATCTTAGTGAAGAATTGTGCCCAATCCCTTTTTTTTTTCTTTTTAATTAAATGCCATTTCACCGTGCCATAAGACTTAAGAAAATTCACTGTATTACTGAACATGATTTTGTCTTTGTACTTTTTAGCAGTAATACGACTTGCAGTAACTATTTGGATGCTTGATTAGAAAAAGTGTTTTGTCCCTTTTATTGCTTTGTGAACCTGATTAAGAAAATAAATGCAATACAGTTTACCTCCTTACAGTTAAATTTGTTACTTCAGGGTCACAAATATTTGTGGAAAAAATTTAAGTTTATGGACTTCTTAGAGCAACATGTGTCCATTCATAAAAGAAATTATTTTATGTTTAAAAGTTTTGCTTACCTTTCTTACTTTAGTACAGAATACAAATCACTATTTAAAACAATTTATGAAGAAGAATGTACAGTTAATTTCATTTTTATTGTCATCCATATTATTGTAGCAGACCTCAACTTATGGAGGTATTTCTCCCTTTTTTTAGATTGTATTGAGATGGTCAACTATTTTTCAGTGCTTTGGCAAATAGGGCTACATTTGTATTAAAACTATTATAGAAAGTCTAATTCTATGAATTTCTAGTAATTTTGATTGGTGCAGGACAATTTTTCTAAAAGGTTTCTGACTTTGGCTTTCTTATAACATAGTATATTTTTTGAAAGTAGAACAAAATCAGATGTCATTTCAAATGAACATACAATATAGCCTTTTTCACACTGTTGTTTGTGCATACAGGATTTTGGGTTAAATTGTTAACATTTTTTCTTTCCCTTCCTCGTGAATGAAAGATGGAAACAATAAAAAAGGTGACTTCTATGATAAATTATGAGTGGATATCACTGTACTAAGAAATCTAAACTTCTGCGTGAGAATTTTATACAGTTGAAAATTATGTCACAGAAAAAAATAACTCAAATACTCTCTATTATTCTTGTTCAAATCATCTGAATCCCAACAAAGCACCATCTAACTTAATATTCTGTTTCTCAGAAAGACTAAGAGATGTACTGAAGGTAATGGTACCACAGAGCAACTGAATGCTATTCTTTCCATGGGTATTTTGGAGAGTTCTAATTTGGAGATTATACTTGGAGTCTCATGTCATTAGGCATAAGGCAATGCCTGTCCTGTAGATTTATGATATAACTTTAAAATTATTTATGCTTTATTTACATATCTCAAATAAAAAGACATTTCAAAAGATAAACATGCTATGGTCCTCTGTTATTTTAATTGAGACACTGGCTAATTTTACTGATTTCCCTTATCTTCCTATAGTGGAAAAACTAATCTATTATAAATTTTCTTTGAACCACTTTTGTTTGAATTTGGTGTGTCATATTATTCTGTAGTTTCTGTAATTTTCCTTTTTTCATTCTTTCCAATTTTTTTAAAAATTTCTGTTTCTTGTTTAATCAATACAGGCTTCATTCATTAAAAAAAACGTTGTGCTTTATCCTGTGCCATCCTTTATGTTTCTCAGAGCAATGGCTTCCTGCCTCTGGAGGCTAAGTAGCTCTATAATAAATTATCCAGATGTCATTGTAATAGCACTTCTCTTTCTTACTCTCTTGCAATTACGCTCACATACTTTTAGATCTGCTCTTGAACCTTCTAATTTATTATTCATCAGAGACTTTTTGTCCATCTTAAGTTAAAGAGAATTTCCATTCCTCGCAAATCTCATATTTCATATTTCTTCCTTTTTTTTTTTTTTTTTTTTTAGAGTTTTAGTATGAACAAATCTAGCAGCCATCCTATTATTACCATATTTTGGATTTATGACTTGGTCATATTGAATCTGATTATCTTGGTGACTGCTATTTCAAAAGCACTACAAAGTCTGTATTTTTTTTTAGGATGAAGTCATCATATGTAATTACTCAAAAAAAACAAAAACAAAAACAAAAACAACAAAAAACAAAAAAAACAAAAACAAAAAAAAACAAACAAAAAAAAACAAAAAACAAAAGAAAAACAAAACAAAACAAAAAAAACACACAAAAAAAAAAAAAAAAAACGAACAAAGAAAAAAAAACCCCAAAAACCTTTCCTTGAACTTTTAATCACTTCTAAAGGAATTATTTTTATCCTTCTCTTTGGAGAAATATTGATTTTTAATTACATCCCCTTTCTTAGATAATACAGAAAATGTCCCTACCCTGTCTTTACTTTGATGTGCCATCAATATCAGCAGCACAACACAGGTCTGGAAAGAAAAAGTCTTATACCTTTTCCTGTGGATAGTTACCTGAACATATATCAGATAATTAATTAAAAAAGAATTCTTTGAAAGACTAAATGCATCAGAGATTAAAATTTAAAATAGTGAATTAATCCAGAAACTAAATAGCTTACAAATATTCTTCTAAATATATTATTTTGCTCATAAGTTTGCAAATTTAGGCAAAAATTAAGGGACAGGTTTGATATTTTACATTTATACCACTTATGTTGATTTTCAAAAATATGTGTAGTAGGTTGAAGTCCAAGGCTGTGAATTAATCCATTTTATGAGCCTAAATACCTAAACTATATATGAGAAAGTTTATCTGCACTGACAAATCTCCGTGGACATATGTACAGTGACTGGCATACGTATGATAGTCATAGAAGGTGCAAATATCATATTTTAAATTTTGCTTACCCTTTCCTAAATCTTCTCCCACTTCTGTGTGGTGCTTAGCCAGAGCTTAATTTGTAGGATTTGGGGAAAAAAATCGGTCAGGATAGAAAATCCTATTTTATTTGCAGAGGTACCTTGCGTAGGAAAGCATTACTGTGAGAAAAATTGTATGTCATGAACAATATAAGCAGGTACCAAGGCAATGAGAGAGGAGATTAATTTCGGATTTCAAATGGGAACTGATTCCTGCCATGCAGTGTATCATAGTTCTGGTGATACAATGCAAAACATCACCTGGTGTTGGATCAGATCCACTATCAAGTGCAGTCTTTTTTCCTTGAAGTTAAAAAGAGATTTTGGACCTGAATGAAAGCTCTAGACTTGGAGCTGGAAATTCCTTAAAACAATAAAAGCCTCACTTCTTTTTAATTTGTGCTAATGTCGAAAAACGCAGAATAAGTGTAGCAGGAGCTTTTAGCCTGCCACATGCATCACAAACATTGCAGACTGCTAAATTGCAGCTCCTGATGTGTCTGTGGTCTCCATCAATG
Organism: Sinosuthora webbiana; assembly: GCA_013397395.1. Lineage (NCBI taxonomy): Eukaryota > Metazoa > Chordata > Aves > Passeriformes > Sylviidae > Sinosuthora > Sinosuthora webbiana. Next base: position 51,258 of record VXBN01003324.1, on the reverse strand, counting down.
ACCAGCTACTTACAAACTCAGCAGAATCTGAACATTAAAATCTATATTAGACGAGATTTTGCAAGAACAGAAGAAAAACTCTGCTGAACCTGGGAGAACAGTTAAAGCTTGAAGGGTCTCTGTTAAATAAAAAATTCCATTTGCACCGCTTCAAAGCATTGATGATTTCAGCACAAGGTGGTTTAAGGAAAAAAAACAAAACCTGTTCCTACCTTAAAATTCAGAAGAATATCACAAACTAGAATAAGAATATTTTTTATTTCCTGTTGAGAGATGGAGCTCAAACCTAGGGATGGTATTATGGAAAACTACAGAAAATGTTAGGATAATCTTCAAATATCTTTGGTCAAATTTCAGGACTATTTCTACCTTCTATAAATAGTTTTTCAATCAGAAAAATAACAATGAAAGAGCAATGGCACCATGGATTTTGCTAGGATTATAAAAGAAATTCTATTCTGAAAATCTTCTAAAAAACCTTCTTTATTTTCCATATGAAAAATTTTGCAGTGAAGTAAAATAAAAAAAAAAATTCTTTTATTTCTAGAATTTAAATATCTCATTAAGAAATCTCTAATAATTTATCATATCCAGTTACATCATTATAGGGAGTGAAATGCAGCAGAATATCTGCAGATAAAAGAGGAGGTGAGGTGGTAAAACAGTGGGACATCAGGGAAAATGAAGAAGATGTTATAGATTCTGTATTATATAGGCTTATTGGTCTTCCAGCCTGCCTTTTTTAAGGAAGGATAAAATAGGACAATAATATTCAAGATCTGCAGTAATAACTGATCTGCTCTGTGTCCAGGGTAGGAAGTAAGAATATCTTTATTCAGTATCCATATTTCATGCAACTCATGCTGTATGTCCTGTGCTAGGCAGTGAAAAAATGGGCAGGTTTGCTGCTTCTTTAAGAAAACATTAATTACTGTTATTGCTCCTTAAACGTTTTCTATAGATACTCACCCTGGAAACACCATATGTCATTGATTTCTGGTAAAGGCTATCCCATGCATATCACTCCATACCAACTGTTGCCTTAGCTTTTCTTCTTCACTTACCACGGTGTGTATTCACAAGTTTCTGGCAGACTAATTACATTCATCTGGAGAGCTGCTATTCTTCCCTGTCTGCATGACTCCACCTGAAACTGGTTTTTAACAATATTTCTACTCTGGGCAGAGCTCACCCGCAGTTCTTTACAGAGGAAATGCCATTCCAACTCCTCAGGGAAAGAGATAATTATTCTCTTTGTTAGTTATTTTTCCTAGGGAAGCACTTTTTTCTGATAGCAGATTTTTTCCGCTTCTTGTACTTAAAGCTTCCTTTTAAATAAAACACAGCCAGTTCCAATGCATGTCACTTTTCCTGATTACTTAAAATGCAGATGGCCAACCAAAGTAACAAAGTTAGAAGCATTTCTTGGCCCAGTTCATAATCAGAGTTTGGATGTTGTGTTTATATCTATTCCCATACTTTGAGCATTACATAAAATAATACGAAGAGACAAAAAAAGAAACACATAAAGAAAGCCACAAAATTTAAGGTAGAGACAGGCTCAGCAGAACTGGAGAAGTTTTTTATTAAAGATCCAGACAAAAGCAAGTACACATGAAAAAGAGTTGATTGTCTGCTCTACTGTCTTTTTTTTCTCATGTTGATGAATCTTGTTCTCTGCACACCTGAACCCCCTGCCAAACTGTTGTATGTCTAAAGCCACGCTGTCAGCTATAAGTAATAGTCCTTTCTGTAGAGCTGTTGCTGACCTAAACTTTTTCTGCCAGTGATTTCACCCCATTCACATGATTGGTGTCTCCTAGAAAGTGGATCTGAGTGCTATAGTATATTGATGCACAAATTTCAGCTGGTCATACAATCAGTCCTGTTCTTAACATGGATATTTCAGGAAATGTCATGTCAGATGTATATCAAGCATTTATTTTACCAGGAATGCACACCTCTAACAAACACATCTGACTCTAAATCCTGAAAAACGTGAATGGAAACACAATCAGTTTACTATGGGTCTTCTGCAACTAGACATATATTCAATTCAGTAGGAGATTTATTTGCTACTAAGAAGGATGTATGTGATGTTGTGGATGATATAATTGACTTAGTCCAGGACCTGACAAGTACAATTCAGTAGGTGACACAAGGTATCATTTTTGCAGAATTATATTTGATGTACTAGGTTATGAATTTGATAAAAATTAGGTCTTTTTCTTTGTTGAGCAATACTTTACTTTTCTCCTAAAGTATTTGACTACAGACAGTATAGGATATGCAATTTTTTCCCATTTACTGTTAATAAGTGGCATGTCCATTATACTCTGTAGCATTTATCCAGCCTATTGAATGCTGAAATGAATAATTGAAGTGACAGAAACCTTGCTTTTAAAGAGTTCTTTTGACACTACATCTGAAAGATGTCTTAGGTAAAAGAGAAACATCCAGTATCTGGTCTGTCAGCAACCAAACCCAAAGCTTTTATGAAGCATTTGAATGGGCTTTCAGTAAAAGTATCAACTCTACCTCTGAATGTACTGTTTTGGTATTGCCTGTTATGAGAGGAAAAAGTAGAGACCAGAGACTATTTTAGCTTTGGTACAAGGATTTTTCTAATACTTAGAAGGCATTTAAGTATTAGAAAGTCTGGACCTTTGTATGTACATATACTGAGCTATTGATTGTTGCAGTGCGTGGCTTTCTCTGAGCCCAGCTGCCCTCAGCTGGGTCTCCTCAGCCCCTCAGCACGTCTCAACAGAACCAATATGTGGGTTCTTGGCTCAGCAGCACCTTTTTCTTTGTTGTCATTGTTGTGGTATCGCAGAAAGAGTGGACTCTCCAAAGCTGGAAAGGAACAAAGGTTTATTTTGGGGACATGGGGGAACGTCTTCTTCACACCATGCCCCAGGAGAGACAACTCCCTTGGGCTATCGTGGAGTATTTATACTTTTTAGACAAAGAGGGGACAGGAAATAGGACCAAGAGCCAATAAAACAATTAATACAATAAATGCCTACTACATTACATAGTTAGTAGCAAATCACAGGTACACAGGGGAGTGGCCCCAAGACTTCTGCCAATCCAGGACAGAGGCCCTGGAGGTTTCTGGACTACAGAGATAACAAATTCAGTGATGGACAGAGGAAGGAAAAAGGGAGGACATCTTCAGAAGATGGGTATACCTCATCCAGGAAGGGGCCAATGAGAGTCTGTCTCTAGGCAAAACCTAGAGATGACATTGAAACTGTTATCTACTTGAGATAAGAAAGCATTCCAATACCAAGGGGCCCATCTAGGGAAAACTAAAACTCACACTATTCTAATAATATGTTTTAAACTAAATTTTGCAACCCCACAATTGATATAGCACTTTGCTAAAAGACATGAGCCTGTTCAGGTTGTTCATGAACATCAAAAAAGAAAAAACCAAAAAGACTACAAGAAAACTGCATCAAATAATCTCATTCAAACACCAACCAGACCAAAAAAAAAAAAATCTTCCAAATTAAATTAGAGTTTTGACACTGCTGTCATCAGCAAGAAGAAAGTATTAACCAATATGAAAGCTAAAGATGTCACTGGCATTTATTAAGACCTTGCATGTATAATGCATTTATTGCTGGTAATGCATAGAGAAGTGCATAGAACCTGGCTAAAAGAGCTTATGTTTTCAAAATGAGAAGCAATACATGAAGGTCAGGAAAAAGTAGATCATACACAAATCACAGCTTACATTATAAAAATAATAAAGAATATTGCTTACTGAGGCACATTTTAGCTAACCAATTTAGTTCATTCAAACTTTGCCAAGTCCAGTGCATAGAACTACCAAGGTCCAGAATTATGGATAGCATATTCCACTCAAGAGACAAGCACTTTTCACTAATAAATGCTCCCTAAGAATTTAATGCAGAAATGGACAAACTATTTGTTTCGGCTGAATCACACCAAATACAGTAATTTTCTATTAAAATGAATCTGAAGCATCCTGTCTAGTGCTTAGGGCAGTGACTGAATGATCAGGTCAGTTTTCAGCTACACAAAGAGTGCTTCAAGGCCACAGGACATCAGTGTTGTTGCTTCTTGAATTGTGGAATGCCACCAGAGCAAAAGTAAATAGCAAGTTAGGCACAATACTTAAACATAAATCTCTTCACATCAAGAGTCAAAAATAAAAAGGGTATTAAGCTGAAATTGTGAACCCCCCAAAAAAGCATTGTAAATAGGCCTGGGTTGCCAACTATTAATAGCTACACAAGGTAGAATTACTGCATCTTGAAGGCAAGAACAATATCTTTGAATTTTTTCTTGGTAAGAGTAAATATTCCAAACTATGCAAGAAAATACCCATAAATTACGGAGATCTTTTCAAGAGGTCCCTTACATTACATACCTAGAGTTTTGAAGATGACAAGTAGATTAGAAGTGCACAGGCAATTAATTCATATCAGTAACAAAACATTTACTGTTATGTTGTAAAATTTGGATCACAGCAAGGGAGGCGGTTGTTGATTCAAATGTTACATCCACAATCTGCTGACTTTTTGTGTAATTTAGGTGCTCTCTGCGCATTTGAACAGACAGTCAGTCCCACCCTTGATGCTGGCAGTATCCTGAGGAGCAAAACCAGAGTAAGACAAGTTTTCTAGAAGATGGATGTCTATGCCAAGATTAGCAGAATGTCTGGGCACATGTCTTTAATAGTAAACACAAGGGGAGGCATTGAGCATAAAGAAATTTGAAGTAGTAGCCTTGTTTTTAAAGACTAGAAATCCTGCCTTTGGTTGACAAATGGAGTTTCAGGTTAAACAGCTGAGATATTGAAAAAGCCATGCAAGAGAAACTTTCAAATAATGTCACTGTCATGAAAATATTGCAAAATCCTCTATGAAATCCACACATTTTGAATCTAAAGATAGCATAGGGAAAGGAAGCTTAATTTTTTGTTCATTGGCTATCACAGATAATGCCTCATATTTCCATCTATGAAGGAACTCCTCTGGGCTTTTAAGATTGAAGCTGTATCCTTTTGAAACCACAATGAATAAATAAATATTTGCTTTACATTCAAAAAGCCAAATTTTATTAAAATTAGATGTGAAACTGTTAACTATCTATACTACTGTTAACTATCTATACTATCTATTTCTAAACAGATACCATTGAAATAACTATGAAAGAAAACATGAAAAAGGACTTGGATGGGTTGCTAAGCCTGTATCCTATTGTGCTTCTTCTAGACAAATTTTTATACTGAGGCTTGTTTTCATTCAGCTCAAGAACTTTCTGGTTTGCAGCAAATTCTATTTAAACCCAGACCTTCCATCTCCTCTGAGGCCTGACTGTACCTCTGTTTGCTTTTCTCAAGAGTCCGTTCAAAATGCAGTTTCCCAGATTTTTTCTACAAGTTTCCCTCTGCCTCTTTGGTCTATCTTAGCACATCATTTCTATCCTGTGTTTTCAACTGTTTTTCCTAAAGTCAGATAATTTCACTGACTTTGTTTTTAAACAGAAAACTAAAAAAGGGAATCAAGACAGATCCTTTGATGCAGAATGAACAAAAATTCCCTTTTTATTCACTATTTATGATACAATTTAGTGGTTTAGGGCAGAGGCAGTGCTGGGTTGACAACTGAACATCTAATCTTAAAAGGTTTCTTCCATCCTTAGTCATTCTTTGATTCTATTATATAGACTCCACTACAATTCAGATATTAGATGACTTGGGTCATGACTTGACTTGAGTCCATGTTGAAGAATATATTCTTTCTTCAGTGCGAAAGGGAAGTGTGCTAATGAAGCCAGGGCAGTTTTGGTGCCCAAAAAACATTACATATCCAAGCTCTATGACAAGAATCACTTCCAATTTTGGCAGATGCACCAGAGTTTGGAGTTCTCCAGAGTTTCAAGATTCTGCAGAGCAGAAAGTAAGACATAAAGCATAATCAAGATATTTGTTACAAAATACAGAGAAACAACTTCAAAGAAGTATTTTCTTAAAAATTGTTCTCAAAATATTAAACCAAAACACAACAAACCCCTACCAGGTTTAAGGTAAAAACAATCAAAACTAGACTCCAACTATTTAGAAACAACACTTGAACAGGAGTCTAGTCTCCCCATTTTGCCTACAGTCTTATCAATCTCCTAGCAGTTCAACACACTGCAATATCAAAAATCCCCTATTTCTACTCAATTTACTTTACTGTGAAAAGAGAGACAGATTTTATCTGTCAGCTCTGACTGACCCAAAGGTAAATGTCCCCAGCTGACTTCCCACTTACAATAAAAGAAGTTCAAGACAAGAGAACCCAATATTATATACTCTGTTGTGTGGTTTGCACACTGTTCTCATTTAGGAGTATTCTATTCTGTAAACAGTCTAATTTGGTCTTCAGTCATCTGTATTTTACAGCAGCCTTCCAATCAGAAGGTCTCAGTCCAGTCCTTTACAAGTGCAACCTGAGGGCTATTTTTCTGTCTTATTGCATCTGTTACTCAGTGTGCTTCTCACCCGACACAGGCTAGACCATAATTATTTTTCCAGTATCTAAAACCAACATTCCATTCAGCTGCTACAAAAGATCTTTATTTTCTTTTTCAAACCTTGAGAGGAAAGTCACTGTTACCACACTTTGATTACCGCATCACTTTCCCCAAGGAACTTCAAATGAAAGACTGAAGTTATTTTAAAAAGAAAATTATACCCCTATGAGAAGCCATAAAGTATCAGTCATATAAGATTTATCATAATGTATTGTATGAGAGATGAGTTTAGCCTAGGGATACACTTGAAATTTGCATATTTTCATACATCTAAACCTGATAGAAATGTGTTCCTACATGTACATGATGTAGGTATTAACTTTGATAAGAGGTAAAGGATAGTTCTGAAAATCTTATGTTAAGTTCTGCCATCAGCAGTTTATCATCATCTGTAATTCAGGTCATAAGAAGTGAAGATGATTCTAACAATTCAAATAATTATTATCAATCCTTTTTTGTACTATGTAAATTAAATTTGAGTTTCTAGAAAACTGCCTGCTAGATGTAGAATTTTCCTTTATGGACTCTGAAGGCTATTTCATTTTTTAAATCAGCTATTACTTCAGAAACATCTCCCTCTAACAGTTCAGAAGCTCAATATGACATGATTTTTATCAGGTAAATGTATCTAGAAATAAGAAGATTACAGGCAGGTTATACTGAAACAAACTGAACAAATTGTTGCCTTGTACTCATTACACACCTAGATGGAGGAAATCTTAACACAGGTCTTATTAGGAGAAGCATGATTTGAATGTGTTTTGATGCTTTTTTCTAGATGTTTGTGGATAAATAACATAAGGTTAAAATTGAAAGCACCTATTAGCATTCCACAGAAGTGGAAGAGCATGGTAAGCACACTCCAAAGCTTTTACTGTCCACGTAGTTACAGGGGTTCTATATTGAGACACTGACATCACTTTATTGAATAAATACTTGCTTATTATAGTTCTAGTCCACACCCCTGCTGGTGCCAAAGGTTGAGGTAGCCCTATAGTTTGAATTCAGCAGTGATTAACAGAAAATTCTAACAATGCTAATAACCAAATAACAACAGAGACCAAGCCCCTTGGATCATGGTCTTGGTGCTGGTTTGTTCAGAACATGCATCATTCCATGTATTTGGAAAATTATATGATCCTTCCCATTTTAACATAACAAATTAATATTTGTTATTAATTAATTAATTAACTCCTGAAGCTGAAATTTGAAAGTCACACAGGTGACACCAATAGCTTTAGTCATATTGATAGCTAATTTGTACATTTTTGGATTATGAACAGTTCCTAGGTTTCATTTTGAAAATACTTTATGTAATAACATGCTTCATTATCTGAAAGAAAGTTTAGTGATATTCCATAAATACACTAGTTTTTCTTTTTTTATATTTTTATTTTATGANTTTTTTTTTTTTTTCAAATTGATGACAACTGAGTTAATTAAACAGAAAATACACTAGTTTTTCTTTTTTTATATTTTTATTTTATGAGAATTTCCAAAGAATTATCATTTTACAGCCTGTTTAGAAAGTACAACAATTCCTTTATATAAAATCAAATCAAATAATATTAAAACCAAAACATAACAAAAACAATCTCCCTGTCTTTTATCTATCAATTTTTAAGAAAAAAATCCCTCAACAAAGTCTTGTTTAGCTATTTCGTTTTTAGCAGACTCTGAATATTTCTGTGTTTTTAACTCACTGGTAATATTTAACAACCTTTCAGATATATTTCTCTACACCAAGGCCATTTGACCCCTTCTTGTTCTGCTGGCTGTCTCTTGGAGTGTTTTAGTTTAGAGTTGTATAACTTGCACCTCTTTTTATTTTTATTATTTGCCTTGAGAGCAAACTGCTCTTGTAGAGTCATAAAATTCCCTTTCTCCTCATATTCAGGCTTGATTTGTATTCAGAGCAAAGCAGCATCCTGGCCCAATATATTTGAAATGTTTCAAGGAAAGAAAATCCCTCTCTCAGGTGTTTGAAAGCAGGACCTGGAAAGGAAGCCCAGGTTTAGCACTAAGTGTACTTTTGTTTGTTGTGTGAAGAATGAAATGATGCAATCACAGGGGTTTTTTTGTGGTTTTTGCTGTAGCTGCAGAATCCACGCTGGGACAGAGAACTGGTGCTGTAGCAAACTTTCCCACTGTTTCTTCTACCTAGACAGTGATCTGAAGAGATTCTGTTAATCTCACAAGGATATTTACCTTCACTGTGATGTCTAAGTGCTGCTGAGAGCATTGTCACGTTCCAGGTTCACTGAGTGTCTGGCTGTAGTGTCCCTTGGGGAGAAAGGAAGGTGTGGGAGATAAGAGGTGGTCACACTGCATCATGCCATTAGCTTTTTGCAAGTTGATGTGATTCATGTACTTTCAGAAAACTTTAGCTGGGAATTTTCTAAATTCCTTGAGAGAAAAACTTGAGTGCTGAGAAAAGGCAAAAAAACACATGAATCTTCAGAGTATTAACTGCCTAAACTGGTTTTATTTTCTTTCCACAATATTCCTACACCCTTCAGTCATAGCAAAGGCTACAAAATGCATAATCACCTAACTAAAATAGTCAGAATGGTAGGTATTTGTACTTTTTCATGCAGAATGATCAGTTAATCTACATATTAATTGAGTGTTGCAGTCACCAAAAACAAGACGAGCGTCAGAACAGACCACAAAAAATGAAAAACCCTTAAAAATTCCATCTACACAGAAAAGATCCATTCAGAACATGATTGGCTTGCAGTAGAAATTTAAATAAAACTCTAGAAAGATTGATATGAGATACAGAAAACACATTGTGTCATTTTGTCATCACCATAATGACAGAATGAGATCTTTTCTGCTACGAAGTAGGAGAAACAAGAAATTATGTCAGCTGGACTTAAGGAGAGATTGCCAGCTAGAAGGGATTTGAATGGGTTAGACAAGTTACTTCAAACTGTTGCTATTTTAAGGCAAACCTCAACTCTAGGGTAAGTTATTGAGACAACTCACTTTGTACTCTTTGGTTTCTGGTCACCTGCCACAGTGACATTCATTCAAAATAACCAGGAGTCATAGTAAGCAGGAAAGATGGAGTGTTTGTGCCTACACCTTTCCTTGGAAATCTCTATAAAGAATAGGTTTGTTCTAAAGAATTCTTTATAGTCTTGTAAGGAGCACAGGAGGCAAAATTTTTGAATATTTTTTTAATAACATACAAGGGGACAGTGACTTTTGGCTACATTCCCTGTGTGTTAGCACTGTACAAAGAGTACAGAACCACCAAGGCAGGTTTTATCACAAGTCTTCCCTTCCCGACTTTTATGCAAACACAACTCATTTGATGGCTCTACTGATAATTTATAATGTTCTGTGCGCTGTCTATCCATATTCACAATTAAGAACAAAGTTATTTTCCTTTCACAGAACAGGGAAGAAACAACCTTCCAAAGGCCTCCTATTTGTAGGTGGGTTGAGCAGATTGAGGATTTGTCTCTTACTTTTCTTTTTACTCTTCATACATTGATTAAAATTTATTTGAAAACATCATGAAGCAGCCTTGGGCTTAAACTTGGAATTTTTGGTTCATTTCATTTGTTTTTCTGTTTTGCCTTTCCACTCTGTGAAATGTCTGATACAGAGCCCAAATTAATTGCCAAATGCATAGATTATGTTTGTGTGTCTTAGAAGAAAAATGCATTTTCCAATGCTTGCCCTTGATAGCCGAAGTTCCATTAGCAGCTATAAATTGAACATTTTTGAAACAGTTATGCAAATGAATTAGACATTTACAAATGCAGATGTGCAGGTCTGTGCAGATCACCTTCCTCTTCTTACCAAAGCCAAATACTAACTTTCATACCCATATACAAAGAGACTTTTTTATGATTTTATTCTCAAGCTCTGGCATCTCAAAACAGAATAATTAATTTTGTGATGGAAAAGCTGTGAATTATTGCAAAATAAGAGTGTATAAAATAAAAATCTTTGTTAAATGTATCATAATTTGCCAATAGCTTGGGTCACAGAGGAGGAAAAAAGGAGGGAGTAGAGCAACTTTTGAGTATTTGTACATGAAAGTGTCACACTTTGGCATTGATTTGGTTCAGTAACCATTACTACTAAAGGTTGCAGACTGATGTTTCCCACCTCTGTCAGAGGCACCTGACTGTGACAGTCACTTGGGTTATGAGAACACCCAGAGGGAAGGAGATTCTGATGTAGAAGTAATTTCTAGGAGTTACAGACAAAGCAGGTCTCCAAAGTTATATAATGATTGCATTCCCCATTATGCTGATGCACTTTTAACAGATGTGTCTAGGCCCAAACAAGGATTATCTTAATTTGTTTTGCCTGTTTTTTATATGTACATGCTCTTTATAGCAAGTATACCTTCCAGAATATTCTGAGCCAAGTCTTCCATACTCTTTTCTTTTTTATATCAAATTTTGATATGCACACTGCAATCAGAACAATGCTGTCATGGTTCAATGCTGTGCCAAGGCAAGAGTATATCTTGTGTGTTGGACTTGAGCTGATTCCTTTGCATCCTGCATTTATCTGGGACACCATTGATTTCAATAGACTAATTTCTGTAGAGACTTCTATATTTTTGAAAGATTGCCCTCAGATGGTCTTATGAAACACTATAGACATCACCCTCTATTCTTCTCCCTAATCCCAGTTCATTAAAGGGTGTACCTTACCACTTCCTTTGGGTGAAGCTGAGACTGAAGAAAGAAGTCTGATTTTTAGAGTTTCTTTTTAATTCAAAAGCTTCAGGTCGATCATAATTAGGCTGTATAATTATATATTTTTTTTTTAATTTATAAGGGAACATTTGTATGCAAACATGAAACCATTCAGATTGGTTCCACTTGATGTTAGACAGTGGGCTTCATGTAAAAGCTTTATAAGACTACTTTACTTTATTAAAAAGTTAAGTAGTAATCAAATCAGCTTTCATGTGACTCTACTGCACATATTTTTTAATCTTTTGCCAAAAATCTTGGTAATTGCTGCTAGATGTGGCTAAATGCTTGCAGCTTATTTCACACTGCATTGAGGGACACAGCAGAAACCCTCACTGGTTATAGTTAAGAACAGAATTTCACCCTGTGCACCTAATCTAGTATTTTCACATCTCTTTATACCCTTTATCTCCCTTATATCATCCAGCAGTAAAGTGACCAATTCAGTCTGAAGATTCATACTGACTCAAAAGGATTTGCATTTGATCCTCACATTCAGCTGTACATGCTCTGGATGAGCAGAAATGCTCTCTGATGCAATTATTTTTTCAAGGGGCATTTTGAGATTCAGATATACAGCACATTCCGCTTTGTACATCCTACAACTCTTTTCATCCTGGCAGATTTCTTTTTGCTTGTCTTCATTTATATGGTTGACAATTTCTACAAACAGCTGTCATTAATTGATACAAAAACGTGGACTGGTACCAAATTTCTCTGAGATCTTTTTCTGAGAGTTTTGCTAAAAACTGGAATGAGTAAGAAATGCACTGAAACGGTTAGCTTTTCTTCAACTGTTTTAGCTTTAATTGAAGAATTTAGGTGGTGAGCATGTTTCAATCTGCTATCAGTGTAAATTTCAAATAGAAACCTCCCAGATGCTCTGTGGAAGGTGGTTTTTAGCATTTCAGAGCTTCTCTTGGGCAGTTCTTTACATTACTATGATGAAAGAAATAAGATTGAAAACATTTTCTTTCCTGACCTGTCACACAATATATTCATTTGTGGATAAAATATGACAATAACCAATGAAATGATACAGTGTAACAGCCAATGCAACATTGCCAGCACACATTTGTGTCTCATCTTCCATTTCAAGCTGTTTCTTCCATGCTGTGGACACCACAGCTAGGAACTGTCTTGCACAGTTAACAGCTTATAGCAATAACACCTTGATGCTACATGATATAATAAGTGCCAGATGAAAGCAGTATACATAGGGAACCACACTTGTGACTTCTGCAGATTTTCACTTTTATGAAAATTGGACCACTGTATTTTGGCAAGACTGTTTCATCTTTTATGTTTGAGCAGTGCTATAGGGTGGGAGTATTGGTGCAATATGAGGAGAAGTTAACCAAGCAGATTTCTTTTTTCCAGTCTCAGAATAGAGCTTTTACTTTTTTCCCTATACTGATGACATTTTTCCTGCCCTCATGAAGTGAAAATTTTCTCTTTCTTCTTCCTTCAGCTCAGAAAGGATCTTCTTTCATATCAGGAAGAAATGTCCTCTGTTGTCCAATACTCCCACAAAGCAGAAAGTATTCACTTGGTGAAAAATGTAGGGGTTACCTACTCTAATCATAGACAGAATAGTTTGGGTTGGAAGGCACCTTTAAAGGCCACCTAGTCCTACCTTTAATTAGATCAGGTTGCTCAACGATTCATCCAATCGGACCTTAAATGTTTTGAGGGATGGGGTATCTACTACCTCTCTGAGCAATCTGAGGTCTAATTTTCTTGCCACACTCATTGTAAAAAATATTCTTCCTTATTTATAAATATATAATTATCATAACATATAATATTCAAAGCAGTATTGTTTATGGGGTTTCGTTTACTTATCTTAGGGTAAATTTCTAAGAATAAGTGATTCTTTGAACAAAAAAGTTGAAGGAGGAATCCTTATTTACAAGGTCAGTGTGATGCATCAGCACAGTTGCAATTGTTTGCCAGTCCTTATTGACTTATCTTTCTTTTCTAAATCCTGAATCTAAAATATATATTCTGAACTGATTTATACAGGTCTTTTACAGAAGAAATACCATGCAATGTATCAATCTAAACCAATTGATAACAAAAATTTTTTTCCATGTCAGTTTTTCAACATTAGCATAGATCTTGCAACAAAAAACTGATAAAAGATTTCCTTTTCCTGACTATGATTACTAATGCATTTAGTGTGTTCTCAGTATGCCCAGCATTATGAAGGAGTTGCCCATTAGTTCAATGCTGAATGAATAACAACATTATTGAAGTAATTTATCAACCAGAAAAAGCATATTATATTGATTAAAACAGAGTAGTTAGGTGCTTTTGTGACAGAAAGTAGAAAAGCTAAGCTTGAAAGAGAAAATTATTATTCTGCAGGCTATTTCAAATACAAAATTGACTTGAGTTCATTATTCTATGTAAGTCAAAACACTCATTCTTCAACTTTTGACCTGACCTCACTGTCAAAAATCTTGGATGAATGTTCAGAAGAAAATGTGATCATAAATCAGAACAAAAGACTGCTTGAACAGGAACTGTGCATTGTTCATCACAATTCAGTTCACAATATTGTCATAAAGATAAAAAGTACACAAGTGGGAGCAGAAGTAACAACAGTGGGAGAAAAAGAAATGAAAAAGACACAAAAAGATATAGGCCAGACTCTCAACTGATGTAAATATGTCTGTCTCCACTTGAACAACAGAATTCAAGATTTACACCACCTGAGGAGATAGTTTCATTATAGGTTTGGTGTTATGGCCACAAAAGCTCCCACTAACCCCCTCTAACAAAGCTGTACAGTTGGACCTTGATGGTAGATGGCCTATTTTTTGTGGAGTATAATCTCAAGTAAAAGAATAAAATGGTTAGAATTTTCCTTATATTTAAATGATGTGATTTTTAAAGTGGTAAGAAGTAGATAATTATATTAACTAGAATTCCCTGTCTCTGTTGCTACTCAGGAAGAATGTAATTTTACGTGGGAAATACGGACCTTTTTTAAATGAACATTTCGATAGAAATTACTATTTTAAAATTCTAAATTTCTGACCTTTTAGAAATGGTTTTCAGGTATTCTGAGAGCCTTATTGAACATTCTGGGATATTTTCAGTCTGGAAGGAAGGCCTAAAGTAGGTCCAGGAATGCTGGTACTACTATGATTCAGACTGAAATGCTGAAGGAAATGGAAGAGTGAAATAGCAGTGATTACTGGTCAGTGTTGCAAGCTTATGGGACTGTTAAAGCCAAGATGTTTTTGTAGCCCAAGAACAAGACATAAAACCAATAAGTTTCTATTAAATTCTTCATGTAGTTAATTACTTGTCAGAAATACAAAATAAAAACCTGTGCTGAAAGATCTTTTTGGTGTGTGATAGAGACAGGGGAAATATGAGTACTTTGATGCACTAAAATGTACAATACTACTGGGGTTTTTGATGTCTTATAAAAAAAGTAGCTAAGCTATTTCATCTAGAAAAATGGATCACTGTGCATGCCCACTACTTTTATCCTCTGCTTATTCAATAAGGAAATTCTTCTTAATGTACAATAAATAGTAATTTCATTGACATGACAGAATATTACAGCACCACAGAAGTCATTATGTTTCTTAGTGCCAATGATCTGAAAAGTACAGAAAAAAATTCTTTTTTCTTCCATTGACATAAATGCCTAATAATTCCAATATTTTTAGTGGGATGACTCCTAAGGTTTACATGTGTAACTTAGATAAGAATAGGACTTGAAGAAGAGGATAGAAAGAAGTAGTGCTTAATAAGATGGACTATATAGACATTAAATTAAAGAGGCTTTTATCCCCCCGACCTAGGAACACCTCATAAGCTTGTGGTATATAAGTTTTCATGATTTCTGTATTGTTGTACCTATCTAAGCAGATCAAAAAATAACCTAAACCTACATTTTCCCAATTAAGGAGCATACACAGTTAAAATTCCAATGCATCTATGACAGGTAATGTGTCTCTTGTCTGTCAGTAAGGCAGGCAGTGAGTGTTTAAGACTCTCTAGTTAAAGAAAACCCCAGTAATTTGTAAATCTATAGGCTATAACACTTCCAACAGAGCCTTAAGATTTTTTTTTTTCTGTCAAAAGACAGCGTATATTGGTTTTTTTTCCAATTTTGAAATTTCTATTAATAGTGTCTGTAACACCCATTAATAAGCTTGGAAAGCATTTATAGTACTGTGCCAAAGAGCTCAACATTAAGTAGGCAAAATTCATATAGGAATATTGTTGAAGCATAAGATTTCTCACTAGGGCAAGAGGCTACATGGAATCATGTTATTACAAATTGTTCATTTTGCCTATCCCTGTTACAGCCAGGTTCTTCTTTTCTTTTTTTTTTTTTTTTTTTTTTTAATCACAGATGTAACTATGCTAGCCTATGATCTAAAATTCTGATTCTTCTCATTTTACCCATATATACTTTTAGACTATGTACATAAAAACAAAGATTAAAATGTCAACAGCTGCTATTAAAATAGGGTAAGGTTTTTGTCAGCATTTGAAAATAACATGTACTTCTCCTATCACTTCCAAAATCTGTATCAAATTTTGATATATGTTCCTTCCTGACTTTTCTGATGTATGGCTTGTTTTGAATGTGCCAGATACTTAATCTGTCTCAATAGTTATGTTTCATCAAAGGCACACTTTTTACTTATTTTTAAACCATGCCCAGTATTAATACCATCAACCCAGCACTACCATGTGGCATCCGCACAGTGGTAACAAGCAACAGATCAGGATCAAGAGCTGCAAGAGTGTATGTGTAAGCAATGCATCTCTAAAACCTGAGTTCCTCCACACTTCTTTAGCAGGGAAGAGTTTGTTGGTAATTGCATCCCTGCAAAAGTTGCCCAAGCCTCAGAGGTGATTGCCAACACTGTATCTGTAGTTCACTTCCCTGGCAGAGAGGGGATCATTGTTAAATACCTGAGACAGCAACATTTACACAGAAATTTCAAAAACTTATACAATTTTAACCCCATAATCTAACTGAAAGAAAAATTAACCTGTGGAAAGAGAGCCAAAAACAATATCTAGCACTGAGGGAAGTCTTGCCAAAAAATAGGGTTCTTGTGAACACTGCATCCTTAACTGGTGACTCTTACTGAGATTGCGAGAGGTGCTAAGCAGTCAGAGAGGTAATAAATTGTTAAGATTAGCTAAAAATGTGTGTGAAATTGGTAACATTTTTCTCTAGATGATGCCCCAAATAACAAGCTCTAAATTTCTCATTTCTCTCATTCTACTGAAAGTAAAACATCTGGAACAAAACACATGTGGTTAAAAAGAGTAAGTATGCTTCCCTTAAAAGGATAAAAGCCAAAAAAAAGCAGAAAAATCTCACCAAGAACATATTTAGGGAACTTAGGGCCCTGCAGAATGTCTCTTGCCATGCTGAAAAGGGCCAGGCGGGCAGGTGCCAGATCTGACAATCCTCTACACCACATAAACCAACACCCTTTCTGAAGAGACAATAATATGATAAATAATAATAATTGATCACATGTTTAATTGAAATAATGATAATAATAATGATCTGGTTTTGTAAAATAAAAGGTATATTTTGAATTTCTGAGGCTGAGCAAATACATCTTAAAAATTACTCACTTCAGAGTCATCATTCAGAGAGAAAAAAGAAAGCATAATTCAGATTATGTGAGTCCCAGTCAGTGAGTCCCTTACAGCCGATTGAGAGATATGACTCGCATTTTTTGCCATTCCTTAAAACAGTATTCTGTATCAGATGTGACCTGAGGCCATCTAACCAGGTATCCTATTTCAAACAAGGGTAAAGTCAGATGCAAGCATAACAAATGGCAAATGAGCACCCTCTCTGCCTTCAGTTGTTTTCTGTTCACAGACTTTGTAACCAGAAGTAGTTTTTTCTGCCCATTTACTCTTCAATTCATGCAACTGTTAGACATCTAAAATGTTAGACTTCAGCCAGCAGCTCTACATCTCAGCTCCTCTTTGCATAAAGAACTTAAATGTATTTGTTGTGTGGTCTCTCCTGCCTTCATGTGGTTTTGAACCACTGAACTCTCTCCAATTTCACCATGCCAGACATAATCCTATGGATCATTGCTGTAACTCATTTTGGATGTCACTGGTCCAACATGCAGTGTCCCAGCATAATCATTCTTCACACAGAAGGCACAGTATATCTTTGATCATCCTGGCTGTGCTCTTCTGAAGCTCTCCTGTTCTCTATACCTCTTTTGAAAAATGACAAGATGCAATGCAACAATTCAAGATGCAAGCTAGCAATGGATTTATACCAGTGACATATTAATGCTCTCTGGTTTGCTTTCTATTATTTTCTTTCTGGCCTTCCCTTTTCTGACAATGACCAAGCAGTGAACTGATATTTTCATGGCACTTGCTATCCAATCAGTCATAATCCATGCTGTTAACAGGGTTGTTAGAGATAACCTTTTTCCTGCAAAGTGATGGTGAATGCAAGAAACCATCATTTTATGTGGAATCAGTTTTTTTCTATGTGTATTACTTTATATATGTCTACATTGAATTTTTACCACACATTTTGTTCCAGTTTCATGAAGTTCTTCTGCAATTCCTTTCAGCTGGGCTGCAGCCTTTGTCACCACACTTTGTGTCCATCTCTAGCTTATTTATACATTTGTAGAAAAAGGAGGATTATAAACCAGGTCCCTTAAGAACTCTGTGATTTCTTTCCATGGAAAAAAATGTCATCTTACTCACCTTTTTGTGTTTTATTCACCCATAAATTTTTATCTAAATGAAGATTTCCCTCTTTTAATTTTTTACTATCATGTCAGTTAAAACACTCAAAAACTACTTAAAAAAAAAAAAAGAAAACAAATTATATATGTTGACTAATACTGAGTTTTAATGAAGTTTTAATCCATATTATTAGAAGCATACTGCTGACAATCAAACGATGGTGTTTTTTTTTCAAAATTGAAGTGCCTCCTGACATAGGGTTAGAAGGGATCTTAAAGATGACCTGCTTCCAACTGCCATCCCAAGTGTAAGGACACTCTTCATTAAGAATTAGTGATGATCTGTTGTTTAGCAGTTCAAGGGAAAGCCTGGGGTGTCTAGGGCAAGAAAATGTGGGTTATTTCTACGTAAACAAAAAAACCCAATTAAATGAAGAAACCTTGGTGACGTTCTTCAAAGCCTTGTCCTGACTGATGTGTATTTGCAGAACTGAACACCATGAATAATAGTGACTGCAAATTTGATAGGAAAGAGAGAGAACTCATGGACCTATTAAGAGTGTTTTTATACTGCACTTTCCATGCAGTTTCAAGATGAAAATTTATCTCTTTCATGCTTGGCTACTCCTGAAATTAAATTGTTGGCATTCTTTCATTGGGTCAATAACTTTGTAAGTAAGATCCTTATTTGCAAATGTGTAGTCTAAACCTGTGACACAATATCTCTGACCATACTTGTTTCATTTTCTTGCACAACAATTTTCACCAAATAGCTGTGAGACATGTTTACTGTGCTTTCGGCTTCATCACTATTAAAAAGAGATGAAATTCAGCTTTAAATAAATCCAATAAACTTGACTCTTCATTCTTGAAGAATCTTTAAATTGAAATACTTATGATGAAATCGTTTCCATTTCTTTAAAGAAATTTTAGAGTTTACATTTGTGAGCTCAATAAGAAAGTTGTTTAGCTCCTAACAGGTGAGCTGTGTATTTACTGCCTGTAAAATATAAACATGTTTCCATGATTAAGAAATATAAATAGTTTTGACATTAATGTATACTGGTAGCATCAAATGATTTTGATGTGTTCAGGACCTCCATGTTTAGAGAGCAAATGAATCAGAAAATTGGTTTGTTCTTGAAATAAAAAATCATGGAGCAAAACATGCAATATTCACAAGTATAGATATCAAAGGAATTTTAAGGTGTTAAACACTTAAAAGATTCTTTTAAAGGGAGCCTGTTTTTTGGGGCTGCAGATGTTCAGGGGGTTACAATATGTTGCTCAACACACCTTTTGGCAAAGAGCTGCCTGTGCCATCAGAAATGACAACTTGTGGGATGTGAGCAGAAATGCTGATGGAAATACTAAGAACTGAAGCATCTGACATATCTGTTTTGTAGGACTATCTGATTTTGGTGTTAACATTTTATTAATTAATCTGAATTACTTAATTGCTCAGCCCATGAAAGAATAAGACTCCAAGGGAAGCAGTACAGCCATGTGTAAGACTATGCACCAAACACCTGTAGATTATCACCTGGTTTTAAAACCAGAGTAGGTAACTTACTTTGCATACACAGCACTCCAGAATCACATTCAATTAATGACTCTGGTGAGTGGTAAAGATATTCAACACAAACATGTCATTTCTGTGGGACGTGGATATATCAGAATGAACACTCACAGGTTACATATATTTGACAGTGTGTGGTGCACAGAGTGAATAATATTCCTTAGAGCTATCAGGTATGCAGAAATACTTTGTTGCTTGCAAAGCTAGATAACTCTAAAAGTGGTATTCACTGAAGGTATGGTACAGCATTTTTTCCTTCCTCACCCAGAGGAGCCCCGAGCACTTTTTGATCTCTGACAGCCACATGGAAATACAGCTCTTATGATCTGAGTGCCCAAAGGAAAACAATGTGCCCTACTTGTGCAAAAAGGAACAGGCTAAGATTCCACGTATTTGGTGTCCCTGTATCCATATGATTATGATGCAATGGGGATGCAGGGTTAGCCCAGAAGCATGACATCCCTTGCACCACAGGACATGGAAAACAGCCTGTAGTGAACACACTGGGAGGAAGGAATAGTGCAGGAACTGGCTAACCCACATAGCAAATTGACACCTTGCTCCATTTGAAGCTTTCCTGATCATGCTGCCCATGCGACAAGCCCCAGCACTTCCTCCAGGCCTTTCTTCTCTGCAAAATGAACATGTTTTCTCTTGGAGACTATTAGCATCTATGCGTATATTCCACAGGCTGAAGAGTGAGCCACAAATAATTCATGTGGTCCTGTCGAACAGAGGGAAAGGGCACCACTGAGAAAGGTGTGTGCAAAACCTAATGGGCGATGATGGCATGTGGTTAGTAAGAAGAAATAAAAAAAGGAAAGCTGTTCCATTATGTATAATTTGTGAGCAGAAAAGGAACAAAGTTAGATGATTTAATTTCAGTTCTTTGCTTATAATTGAGGAGACTTTCTAATAACTCAAACTATTGTGAAAATAACAGTTTGGAGCACAGCATAGATTAATGAACACTAGTACAAGCTGTATGTTATATTTCTTTCTGGTACTTGCAAGGATGACAATCTTTCAATTAGATTTTGACAGCAGGTTTTATAGGTCTTAATGCATTTAATTGACATGTTTGATACCCAAATGGATCTATCACCTATTTACATTGCTTGTGTCCTCAAAACAAATGTTATTTCCTGAACCCATGGTAACTAAGCTGTATTGACTCAGGAGTCAGAGAAAATATTTACCATTTTTTAACTGGTTTGGTTTAGTCTGGTTTTCTTTTCCTCCATGACCTGTTACAGCCAGTTGGGAAATCACATTTTCATTTGTATAATATGTTCTTTTCAAAGTCTGCTGTCACAAAAGGTTTTTCTAACACCCCTAGTTCCCTTCTCCCACAGTCTGAAAGGAAACTTTTCATATCATAATTTAAAACAGAAGGTCACACTTAGGTCAACCTGGAAGATTAAAACAAAAACCAATAAAAATAATAAAATTCTTAATTTACTATTTGTTTGTGATCCTTGGCCTACTGCTGCCTTCAGAAAAGATGGCTAGAAAATATCCTAAAATAATGTTACTAATCTGGCATTTTTAGAGAATATAATTTTCTTGCATTCAGTAATTCATTCTTAATTGCAAAAGGGCTTTCAAATCCCCCAAATGAAAGTAATCTAGAACTGCAAAACATTATAATTAATAATACATGAGAAAATAAAATGTTCTGTGAAGCACAGGTAACAATTTGTTTATATTTCTGTCTGTGAACCCTTTTTTGCTAAGTTTCTTAAGGAGATTAGTGGAAGTGAAAAGTAATTTATATTACCAAGGTGTTTTCCTAGGCTTTTACGCTCTCTTTTCAATGAGCCACTTTTAAAAACTCACTCTTTTGGAAAGGCTTAGCTTCTGTCCTATTGCAATGTGCAATAATACCAGTGAAAAGTGTGGTTCATGAACAATTGACAAGTTGGTGAAGAATACCTGAAGCTTATTTTCATCTCCTGATTTATATAAGTTTTATTCTTTACCCTTTTCCAGGTCAAAATAAATACCATTTAACTTATTTACTTTTGTATCATTTGTCTTTCAAAAATATGGAATTAGCTTTTAGTTAACCAGCTGAGGATTAAAAAATAAATCCACATTCATTAAATTTCCGCACACATCTTTATCATAAATATCAATATACTTGCCTTTCTATCCCCATATTTTTTAAATTGATAAATTCAGCAAAATGAGTTATGATATCATACATAACTCTACCTAAGACTGAAAATTTGAATTTTATTATGCATATAGAATTGCCTTTATTCTATTTAAATCATTCTCATTTTTATTTGCTCAGACATTTTATATGCATTTTATAGTATGAAACAAAATTGTCTTTTTTATTAACAAAGTTGCATGTTGTTTGTAATTTTATTTTATTGATGCCTAATTTGTTTTTAATGTGCTACTTTGAAAAACTGTATAGGAGGGAGAAAAAAAAACTAATCAAATGTTCTCTAAATTAAAAAAAACATGTTTCATGGATATCTAAACACCAGCTGAAAGTAAAAAGTCACAAGGGACTCTATTTTTGTGTTTATAAAAAAATCTTAATTAAAAACTTGATAATGCAAAAACCATGTTATTTGAAGAGAAATAATTTTAGTGTACATTGATATGTAAGATACATCCATTCTCACTAAAAATTTAAAAGTTAGGTGCTAAGGTCTGAACTAGTCTTTTTTAGACCTTCTTTATAATCACAGGAGAGAAACAGACGTACTGTACTGATCCATCTTATTGCAGAATAAAAATTAAACTAGTTTAGAAGTATTCTCTTGGTAGGTCATAAAAATCAATGTCTGCTTTTTGTTTTTCTTCCTTTTCTGTAACAGGAGGCCACTTATTTTTATGACAACCCAAGACTTAGATATTTCACCCTCAGCCATTTAAAGTTTCCTACCACTACTCCAACAGAATTTTGCGATATATATTTTTCTATCAGTTATTTAAAATCTTAGAAAGGCATTGTGTTTTTGACTTTATGCTAGAATTTAAAAATGCCTTCTTGCTAAAACAGAAGTTAGTATAAGACTGTAGTGAAATACTATGCGTACTATGTGTGTCGTGTTAGCTCACTATCGTTAATGATGTAAAGAGAAAAAGAAATAACTCCTTCAATGAAAATGCATAAGCTTAGAATGTGACATTCTTTTCACTAAAATATGGAACTAACATCTCGCCACATTAAAGGAATCACAGTTTCATCTTTAGATAACCATTACAACTTCTATTAAAATTAGAATAAAAGATATCTAAAATAAACTGTATCTAGTATACTGCAATATGAACATTCTGTTCTATATTCACACTGTGTTGGTGGTCAAGGTTGCAGCATTTAATACTGGAGTTATTTACAAAGTGTGACAGCACAGTCAGTCTAATTTTTCACAAATGCTTAAGTGCAAATTTCCCAATAGATATGGCTGAAATAATGTATATAAAGGGGGTTTTTTATCAATGTCATTGGAATTATTTTACAGAAATGTACCTCTATATTTAAATTTGATTTTCTTTATTTTTGATTGTTTTAATATTAGGTATTTTTAAGAGTTAATGTACAGTGCAAAATTCTTATACCTCGTTCTGAAAATTCTTTCTATTTCTATGAAAAAATTAAAAAATGCTTTCTTCTATCAGTTTTGGATATAAAAGATATGGAAGAGTTCCCAGTTTCACTCAACTTTGTGAACAAAAACTCAACACAGAACTCAGTTGTAGAAATAAATATTGGGAAGAGTTGTCTATAACTAATTAAGTTTTGCACTCTCTCCAGCCAGCATTTTGCAGCTCTTGCAATAGGTATATTTTGGAATTATGCCAACTTTTGAAAAATACCACCTGTTTCTCTGCTGGAGACAAGGAGGCAACCATCAGGCTTGATAGGTTGTGAATCCTCTAAACACAGTGAAAAGTTAAACTACAAGTTAAACTTTCCCACTTTGTTGTAATGTTCATCCCAGCATCTAATTCATAAGCACGCTCTTCCAATGGTTTGTAACAGATTCAAGTAGTCTGCATATCATCCACTCTTTTAATGGACTTGCTGAATTCTCCTAGTCTGGCTCCCAATTTCTCTGTAACACCAAGTTGTCTAAATCTACTGCTGTTTTCTTGTTCCTTTTTATATCTTTAACAAAACAAAACCAAAAATTTTCCTCAAGAAAGCTGCTCAGAAATTGTTCAAAGGTCAGAATTTCTTTTCAATACCCAAAGGACAAAAAAAAAAAAAAAAAAAAAAAAAAAAAAAAAAAAAAAAAAAAAAAAAAAAAAAAAAAAAGAAAAAAAATAGAGAGACAAAAGAAAAAAGAGTTATAATTCTGAATGGAAACTAGAGTTTTCTCATAGAAAGGAAAGTTTCAATGACTTTTACCCCTTTGTTTACACTTTATTCAACATGACATCAACTGTGTGAGCTGTGAGTATTGCTGACAGAGAATTAGGATCAGCTTGAAGTGTCCTGGGAACTTTGCTGAAGGCATCAGAAGAATTCCCTAGATTGGAACTGAGATCTCTAAAATGTCTGAAAATTCTGCAGTGTTCAAGATCTTCCACTCAGTCTTCTGCCTCTTAATTTACTGAAAACCCTCACCTATTTCCAGGCAGGGGGGATCTTCCTTAGGTAACTTCAGCTGAGCAACAATCATTTCTCCCACACACCAAGCTATTAATGGCACAGGCCAGTGAGGTTTCATAATCAAATTGTGTTTTGTAAAAATGTAGACAGTCCCAGGAAAATGTTTCACATTTCTGTCTGAAAGTTTTATTGAATAAACCCAGCTTGAGGATTGAGATCATTAAGAAGTTGGATAAGTTGGTCCTACCAGAGAGGATTTCTCTCTGATACTGCATCTCATGACAGATCTCCTTTGCAGGCATCTGGTCCTAAACTTTCTCTGTGTCTCCAGTGAAGCCACCAGGGAAACAGGGAACATGTATGAACTTTTAAAAGAAATTCAGGTGCTTAAAAATAAATCTTTTGCTACCAAGAAAATTCAAGCAGAATTATTTATGAGAGCTCTTTTTATATAATAATAAGCATGATAAATAGATGTTTTGTAGACATAAAGCATTTTTAAGCAGGGTTTTCCCTATTCACCAACAGAGGGAATAGAAAACACATTCCTCTTGGGATGTTATTGTACATTACAGTAATTTTTTTTCTGAGGTATAATATATTCTGTGATTGTTCCGCAGGTTTTAAAAAGGGAGAGAAGAACGTCTTGGCTGTAGTATTTTGACATATTGTAGCAGATTGCAGTTGTTTTTCTATGCAAGAAGCATATGAAAATTGTTTCTTTATTTTTAAATTTTTAGAGTAAAAATGCACACAGTATTAATTACCTCTGACCACAAGATGTACTGAAAGTGGATCTGGGAGGGATAGGAGAGATTTGACTTCTGGCAGAACTTGCCAATATTATTGCAATATAAGCAATTAATCTTTGTCAACAATTAGTATGACAGGCAAAATTGGCTAAAGTGATTGATCTACTCTCCCAGTGACATAAAAGCTGATGAACCCAGCCATATAGGTTATAAAGTCAAAAAGAAAATGATAATGAATTGCATTATGCATATTTATATAGTCAAAGAATGGGGGAAAAATCAATTTGAATATTAAATTCTCTTATTCTTAAGAATGGTTGTTCTAAAAACACGAAGTGAAAAGGGACATATTTAATACCTTGGGAATTTAACCCCTTTCTGGCTTTATCAGAGAATGCTGTTAACAGGAGTTATAGGGACATTTGCATTAAATAAAAAAAAAAAAAAAAACAAACTGATTTTTCTCCCAGTGAAACAGTATATTTGCAGTTGAAATGCATCTGTGTGAGAACAACAGTGAGGAATAACAATTTGAAAAGGATGAACAAAAATCTATTAAAACTATTTTGTATAAAAACTTGTTATGCGTACATGGCATAAAACTTCTCCTCTTGGAAATACTAAATCCACTAAGCTTGGGAGTGCCTCCTCCACACTCCAGAACCTGGTCAGCCTCTGATTGCCCTCTGGCCTGTAGTGGGGTGAAACTGAAATATGGGTGAGCCTTTCACCCCATCACAGGAAAACAGACCAGGCCTTGAGGACTGTGATTAACCTTAGTTTACTGCACAGGGAGATTGAGGAAATAAAAAAATCCAGAGGCAGCACTACAAATGAACTTTAAAAGTCAAATCATTGATATGGTCTTGGATTTTATTATCAGTACAGACACTTGTATTGCATGAGGAGTACTTTTTAATGTCCATTTTATATAAGTCTTTGTGCTTGTTTACTTCTGTGTCTAAAATGGTAAACCCCTCTGATGATTACACCCTATGCTTATCAAAGGTAACTATTCTGTACATTTGCAAGAGACACAGTACTTCTGTGAAGTTTGGATCTGCCAGGAATGTGCAGTGGCACTAATGTTAGTGAGAAGCTTTGAGCTACTCACTCTATTCAGAAGTTTCATCACTTCTCATGGAAGAGCTACATCATCTTGATTCCTCTAATGTCAGGGTAGGTAAGGCTGCCATTATGCTGGAAGTGTTTGCTGCAAGTGTTAGAGATTTTCTCAGTATTTTTACTCCCCCAGTAGAAAAGGAATACAGACTTCAGAAGACTTCACAGAGTTGACTGTGATCTCATTTAATTCCATTTTATATGTAATCCACTTTCAGTCAGAATTAAAAACTGTTTTAAAGCCCTTTTAAAGTCCTTTCAGACTCTGGTTTGCATTCCAGAGTTACTATGTATAAACTTATTTTACATAAGTGTATTTTCTAAAGCAATACAAAGCACTCAAGATGCAGATCACAGCACCACACTGCTTGGTGTGCTTACATTTTCTAAGATCAGAGAGCAGGCTGTCAGAGCAGTTAGCAAGTGTACTTCTTCAATTCAGCATTTCTAGAATTTTTCTTTAACATTTATCATCTCTCAAGCATAATCAGGAAGGAAATTACCTTGTCAGAGTTAGTTTTTCTCTCTAGGGGCTTGTAAGTTTCCAGTGTTTTGCTTTTCCACAATGTAAATCATGCTGCCCTTGACTTTTACTAACTCAATTTTAGCAGAACTCGAAATTAAATTCAGTTTGATATGCATTTATGTTACAGCAGCAATTAAGTTCTCTCTCAAAGGCTTCTAACACCAGATTCCTGTTTTTTTCAATTGCCACTCTACTTAGTGTCCTGCTTTCTTTAGTATTTTGGCCACTACTTGTAGGTAGCCAATTTTTTTTTTTCTTTGATTGCAGGGAGAAAATAAAAGGGTAGAAAACAAAGATATAAAGTACTGTAATTTCATCCCCGTGAAAAGTAAACCCTAGAGTAAGCTCTAGGAGGTCTAAATTGCTCAGTAACTGCTGTTTGTCAGAATGATTTGAATGGAAGAGAGGTCTAAAAATTACTTCTTAGGTGAGTTTACTGAGTAGGACAGCTAAAATAGCCTGTTAAAGGACTCTTGGATGGGGAATCAAGAGCTAGAATACATTCCTTTCAGCCGTTAAACTCTGAATGGGCAGCATCTTAACATAGCTCTGAAAACAGGGAAGAAAAAAAAGATTAGATAAAATATATTTTATGCACTTTAAGAAATGTGCCTTGTCATTGAGGAGGCAAACAAGTTAGGGCCAAGGCTGCCTAAGATAATGTGTGTCAGTAAAAAAACAACAAAAACCAAACACAAACCAGAAAATAATGAACAATAAGCAGCTGTAAAACTTAAGGATGAAACATGGACCCTTATGTCTGCAAACAGCTGGGTTTCCATATAATCTCATTTCCTTAGTCTGGAATTAGGATGCTTCCATACCTTGTTTTATTTTGGTTTGGAAGGGCAAAAATTATATTTCTGGTGGCTTTCTACAGGGTCTGCAAAGGCAAAGGGAAAACGAAGCAAAGGAAATACCTTTGTATTGAGTTTATTGCATTCTGGAACATTTAATTCTGTATCACTGTTTCAATTCCATCCTGAGATCTCTGCAAGCTCTTGAGCAGGTCTCCTCACCCTGTATACCTCAAGGTAAGAGAAAATTGCAAAGGGGAGTTCCTGGTACTGACATCCTTTATGTGAGAAGGAGTACTGTAGATCTAGTCTGAATATGACACCATTCTTCTGAAGTAAAAAGGGTCAAAAGCTTATTGCTAAGCTAACTACTTTATCACCTTTCTTAAAGGGAACATTTCTTTCTGTCCTCAGGCGATTCTTTGCTGACTTTGAGCATTTTTAACATACAAGGGGCATTGACTGTATTGGTAGGTCAGTGTCCTCAAGCAGAAATGCTTTTGAAAGGCCAGCTTCTCCTGAATCAGGACAGAAATGGTCTTTGTCATGTCCTTGTCAGTCATTTCAAAACATGTAATTTCTTTCTACTGGTCTCCTCAGCACTGAACGTACCAGAGCCTGGTTATTATGCTTCTAATAAGACATATAGCCATGGTTGGTTGCATCATTAGAATCTGGTCATGAGGTTCAACAAATTTTCTATCATAAGAGTATGAGTTAAGGAATACTGTGAAAGGTGTGCTTTTAAAAACTCCTCTTTTTCTCGTGCTGGAGGGTATAACCAAATTACTAACTTCAAAACCTAAATGGATAAAATTTGTTTAAGTGTTAAGAAATAATATTTGTTCTTATTTGTTTTTAGAATCTTAAGATTTTAGATGTAACCTTTTCAGTCATTTTTACATGATCAAAGTATTCCATTCTTCTATTTGCTTGCTAATCTTACATGAAAGCTGAATAAAATATGGATCAGTGTTTTGGACAATAGCCTAAAGGACTTGGGTGCAGGCATCAGATTTTCTCTGTGACCTTAGATTTCTTAATCTTTCCAAGGCCTTTGTTCTTCACTTGTAAAATAAGGATTTGATGGGTTTCTGCCTCATACAAGTAAAGTCTGTGAAATGCCTCAATATTAAAATCTCCATGGCTGGTAACCTAAGTAAACAGCAAATAGTCATTGCTCTGGTAGCTGAAGCTTTAAGAAAAACACCATATGTTTTGAGACTCACAATAACATTATGAAAAGTGGCAGGATGACAGTACTGGCTGTGTTTGCACATCTTCAGGACAGGGTCCCTGGAGGAAGCCCACGCAATCTTTTAGAGTGTCCTGAAAAAAAGATGCAAAGAATGAGGAATCCCTAGACATTTAAGTACAATTGTTCATGAAAAAAAAAAAAAAAAAAAAAAATTATTTTTTTGGTTCAAGGATTTTTCTGAGGAAGAACTTAATAAACTGCATTAAAAAAAAAAAAAA
>VXBN01003324.1:0-22328 GCA_013397395.1 Sinosuthora webbiana | reverse complement strand
TCCTCAGGAAGAAAGAGTTTGTACTGTAGTTAGTGAGGGCTTGGGAGCTGACATTTGTTTTTAAAGTGAGCATAGTATTGTTCTCTTTTATTCTTTCACTCTTTTTTCTGGGTCACAGCTTAAAATCCTTCCTTCCTCTATGTTTTGCATCTTTTCCCTGTGGCCTTGCTCTCATCCCAGCAAGTGTTAAGGCTTGATGGGAACCCAGAGATTCCTGTTGCAAACCAGAATGACTTTATTTTGCCTCTGGTGACTGTTGGCTTTGTCTCCCTGCATCCTCCCTCTCTCCTCCACCCAGATGGTCATTTCCCGCGTGCCATGCTTGTTTGTCCTGAATTGTCCTGTAGGCACTCAAGGAATTTTACTGGGATTAACCTGCAAAGAAGATCACAGCTGTCTTTCTTTCCAGCATTTCCCTCACTTGCTGCTTTATCCATTCCAAGACACAAGGCAGTCTGGATTCCCAGTGCTCACCCCATATCCTTCCTTATATGGTAACAGGATAAGCTGCAAACAGCTCCCCCTAATAAATCACCCATCAGAACACCCAATAAGAAATGCTACATTTTTTACTTCAACACATCAGCCTAACTGACAGAAGCCAAACAGAAAGCTGAGAAAGTGCTCAAAGCTCATATCTTTTTTTTTTTATTTTTCCCTAGTATTTTGCCACGTCACTTCAAAACCTAGTACATGCACGGTGATGTGGGGAATAATATGTACTTTTTGGGGGCAAAGTCAAGAAACATCATTCTGAAGAATGGGTTGGTTTCATTTTCTTTATTTAGTACTCTTCAAATTATGTTGATCATAGTTCCCCAGTAACCATGAGATGCATTCATTTAAAACAACAAATGAAAGGAAAAAAGGAAGGTGGTTATTTAGTTAAACTTTTATGCATTTATGTTCTCTTATAGCTTTCTTGATAGTCATTAATTTTCATTAAAATGATAAAAATGTGGATGATTTTTTCAGTTAATAAGTTGTACCTATAAGAAGAGAATAAAGACACACTCTGATCAGTCTGGCTACTTGGGTAGAAACCCAGTGTATTGGATCTCAGAGCCTCTTGTTCTTGTTGAATACACACAATATATTTCAGCTTAAACAAAACAAAAAACAGTGTGAACTGAAAATCTTCTGACATCTTCAAATTTTAGTTACTCATCAGTCGCTGGGACTCAGACAATAGGGTGGGAAGCTAACACAAATGCAGAACAGTACCAGGGTGACTCTGCAGACCAGTGTCACAGCTTAAATCTCCCCCTAGCACAGAGAGAGACCCTTGAATGAGAGGAGACAATCAACTTGAAGCCTATGAGTACAGGGTGGAGTCATGGAAGAACTGATATGCCCAATGTTTCACACAAATGCTTACAGCTTTCCTTCTTAAAAACTAGGCTTTTATGAGTAAGCTGCTAAGATTGTGTGGGTTTTCTTCAGCAAATCTTCAACTCATTAATGAATAAAGGTCATGCCACCCCTCACTTTAAACTAAATTAACCTAATTGTTCACTTTCTAATACAGTAATTAATGAATATGTTTGCCAAAAAATAAATTCCATTAGGACTGGGATAATTTATTCCAGTGAAAGTTCTCCTATGAGGTTCAAAAAAAGATATGTCAATAGTACAGAAGGTTGGGGTCATTACAGCGGGCAAGTTCTGTGATAGTGATGAAATACCAGTACCAAAAATCAGGTATTACTAAAATGTTAATTGTACTTGTCATTGTAATCAGGCCAATGATCCTTAATTAGGAACCAGCTTGCATGATTTAATTACAAAATTTTGGTAAGGATATGCTTCTGGGGATCTGACTGTATATCATCACACAAAGTTCTAACTCCTGTACACTGCAATTTGTTTGACAATTTTTTACTCAATATGTGTGTACTTCTATGATGCAGATGGTAAAGCCTGACTAATGTAGAACTTGATAGCACTGTAGTATTAACAGTCATTCAAAACGCGAAGCACAAAAGAAAAACTTGACCATGAAAATTTTTATGCAGATTTAGAAAAAAACCCTCAAAACTTGGGCTGTATCAATGAGTTAGGAAGACTGGAAATAAAGCAAACTGAGAGAGGGTTAAGGAGAAAAGGAAATTTATTCAGTTACATTTTTGGTTTGGCAACTACAAGCAAAAAAGTTGAGTCACACCTTATCCTTCTAAGGAATGCTGAAAATAGCACAGGACAGTAAGTATTGCACAGCTCATGTGAAAATTAAGCAGTTTCTTCAGAGCTACAATTTCACCTTTGTCAGTTACTGGATGTATCAAGAGCCTAAATTAACCCAAGACAACCTCGTATAGATGAGGAGAAAAAAATAAAACACCAGATATTTGATTTTCCCTGCAAGTGGAAGATGACTAATGACCTCATGACTCCTACTTTGCAGTTTAAGAGATGTCACTGTAATAGCTCAATTTCTGTTCATCTTTGTTTATCATCCAAAGCAGCTATCTGGAAAAAAATGTGTGGTGAATATGGATACTCTTTATAAGGTTCCTGTATAAACAGCTCAGTTGCTGAAAAGTCCATATATACCATTCGTAGTGTAGTCCAATAGTCCAAATATATAATTTCAGCATGAGCTAGTAAAACAATATCAAAGTCCAGGAGTCATAAGACCCAAGGCCAAAGATGTCTTAAATGATAGCTATTATTTCTTTGGTAGAGATGGCTTGTCTCATGACCTTGACACCTGTGTGACATTTGAAACATTGGCCTCCTTCAGGACTGTCAGTAAATGGGTTTTCACTTATCACAAGCTGAGACATTAGAATTTCTGCACAGTGTATAAGTGGTGATAGCATGGGCCTGTCACCACCTTTAATGCTGGTGCCTCTATGAGGTTTTAGCCTGTCATGAGAATCACTGTCCAAATGAGATTTGTGCAAAAGCACTCCATTCTATCAAATGCTATGGGGAAAAAAGATGTGTGTATTTTTCTGGCACTTTTTCTGTAACCAGGGAAGGGTGAAGGCTTCTTACATACCACATAAGGTCACGTCAGCATGATTCTTTTACAAAACAAGTTATACCTTTCCAAAAATAACTGTTCCTCTCCAAGAAAGCAAAATATTCAGAGTTGATCCTACGAGAAAAATAAAAAAAAATAAAAAAAAGAGATAAGCTCCTAATGCTTTAGAATGGGACTTAATGTCTTAAGATAGGACCTTGTAGATGAAAATAAAATAACTGTTCACTGAGATCATACTTTGAGTTGCTGCATCCTGACAAGAGCTGCCACATGTACCAATGTACCTTCTCCATGAAAGCTGAATAAAATTTGATTGCTTGCTTTATAGAGAGTGGCAAAAGTTAATTGTTTGTTGCAACTTCCTAAGGGAAGAAATTCAAAACCTATGTCCTTTTGCAGTACTTGGTACTTGAGAACAAACATGTAGCAGGGTCCGCAAATTATGCCACACCTTCTTGCTTCAGGCAATATATGAAATAGCTTTCTCGCAGCTTAGAAACACACCAGCTGCAGAGCCAGGCTGGCCAGACCAAATGCACAGAGCCAGGACTTCCAATTTTTCTGTAGATAATATGATCCATGTACTGTGGCCAGAAGTAAAACTTTAACCTTGAAGGCAGCCCTACATGAAATGGGAACAGGAAGGCAGGCCATGCCCCACAGAAAGCAATTCTTGATCCTTCTCACACCTGGATTTATTTTGCAAATACTTGTACTGTCAATACAAAGTTTTGAAAAAGAAGAACAGGGGTTCACTAAAGAAAATGGCAGCCACAGCAGATCCACTGGACAATCCACATGACAACTCTGATGAGGTATTTACTTTAACTTCGTAGAGTTTCCTAGAGACAGTACTTTTGGGAAGCAGACCACAGTGCTGTGAAGGACTTGAAAAGTCTATCTAGTGCATTTCCGCAGTCAGCAACTCTGCCAAGAACAGAGAGGCTTTTTAAGATAGCTTGATTTTACAATACCTGCAACGAATCCATGCCCAGTTAATCATTAAAACAAGCTGTTTGCCATACATTTACTTTTGTTGACTGAAAGACAGAGGAAAAAAGTATACCTTGTCGAGGTTCTACAATTGTAAGTCTCCAATTACTGAGTTTCAGTTTTCTCTACTACTTTTTTAACACAAAGGAGTTACATAGAGTGTGTGATAATGCTATACAATAAAAAGGGTAGAAAAAAATTCTCCTTGTTTATATTGAGAAGTATGATTAGTAGTAAGTGATGGACGGTATCATTCTTAATTTGTCATTGATGTTCTGATTTTCAAAGGACAAGTGAGAAAACTTTATGGCTTGATTTCCACTTAAGAAACTTATTTTAAGCATGAACTGTAAGAAAAAGGCTAAGCCTTGCCTGAAATAAAGTGTAAGTGGAGGTTTTTCTGTGGCTGCATGTACATGTAAATTTATTATGAAAATGTTTGTCTGTAACCATATTCAGTGGGAAAAGGAACCAGGGTTGTCTGCAAATAATTTATAGCAGGATGTCACAGACTGCAAGGAAAGAAAATTACTTGACTATATGAGCAACATTAAGTAGCCATAGGGTATGTCCTCTAGAAAAAAATAAAAACTAAACCTTAGTATAAGCTAGTTTATTGATTTTATTTTCTCCTTCAAATTTTCCTCATTACCTGAGATATTTGCAAGGAAAAGTTGTTTGTGCACTTGAAGTTTGTCTGCACCAGTTCTGAATAACAAGACAGACATCTAACATCTCCTATATTTATATTTTCAGACTGAATTTTTTTTTTTTGTGAAAAAAGTGCCAATTCTGTAATCATGGACGTAGCTGCATCACCATTACTACCATCAGCAGTCCTATTGAAATCTGTTCCATTATCAATGTTTGATATTGTTTGAGACAAGGTTACATACAATATATTTTATTAGATCACTTGAGGTTGCTAGAAAATTCTAACATGCTCTTTCATTATTTAAGACATCTTTCTAGTTTCAGAAGGGAGATCATGTATCATAGGTGCATTGCAGCTATAACAACATTACCTCTTTAACCATATTTTGCTAAGTGACTGACAGCCTGAATCTTTATAACAAAAATATGCCTGAAAGTATCTACACCAACACTACAGATTTAGTACCATGAAAACTTTTTTTATATAAGCAGTGTTTGTTTAAACAGCTTTGGAATTCACATCTGTGCCCTATTTCCACAATATCTCTTCACGTGTAGAGCTATAAATATGCATGTATCACATAGTGAACCTGAGTTAGTATATAACACAGATGAAAAATAACATTAATAGAAAAAACACTGTCTTATTTTTAAATCAGCTGTGACTCTCATTCCAGAACACCTACCATCACAACAGAGTAGGCAGCGTGACAATATGGGTAAGTGGGAAGGAGCAAAGGTTAAGATTGTTTAAATTGACACCATTATTGAATGAATGGCTTGTGAAATTCTACTCTGGGATCCAACTACTTCTTAGAGAAGCCCTCTCCTATCTGCTTAGCAGCATCTGCCATCATGCTTTGAAATACAAAAATAAGTCTCATCCAGTACCATGAAATTCTTCATTATCCCAGATGGATTTTTTTTTTTTATGATTTTGTTGTTTGTTTTTTTTTTTTTTTTTTTAATCAGGATTAATAGTACTGACCCTTAAGTATCTGTACTGAAATTTTTAAGAATTGGTGAAATTTATGCGTGTACATGTGGGGGAAGGGCAGGTAATAAGAAATGTGTAGCCCCACATTATAATCAATCTATTGCAGAACCTGACAAGACTGCGATGGGAAGTGGCTACTATACAGCCCACCACCTTCATCCAAGTGCACCTGACTTTTGGTTTCCAACATGAAAGACAAATACTTCCCACCATATGGTGTGTCTTAGCACCCTTCAGGGGCATTTGTTCACAGCTGACTCAAAGACGATTACAGTCTGTTGAATCATTGTTCAATCTTTCATAAACAAGTATTTAATTTGTGAAAAGCTTTCATATGACTAACTAATGTCTTGATTTTTCTACAAAGATGCCTGACATTGTAAAGTACAATATAGCTGTGGAATTATTTGATGAAATAAGAAATTGTGGTCTTGATATCACAATAAAAATTATTAATTAAGAACAGCTTTATTTTCTGAAGAGAGCAGTGGGGGAAAAAGAAAACAAAACAAAACAAAACAAAACAAAACAAACAAACAAACAAAAAACAAACAAAAAACAAAAAAAAACAAAACAAAACAAAAAAACAAAACCAAAAAAAAAGGAAAAAAAATACACATGCATGTGCACACAGAGCTCTCAAAGACAGTAAAATATATGTCAGTACTATGAGTTGTTTCTAAGTAAGGGACATTCCTTTTTTGGTATAAATCACTGCAGCTTTGCTGATTTTGAGAACTGCACTGATTTAAGCTACACTGAATATCCAGCCTTCTGACAATTTCTCTGGAGTTATTCCCGTTACTGGAATGTATCAATAAAGTTCAAATGAAGACACATTCTGTGCTGTTTCATCAAGAGCTACCTCCTATATAGAGCATTATGAATAAAGTGCCATCTAATAGAAAATAATACTTCCTAGGAATAATGTCCACTTTACTTAGCTAGAGGTAAAAGTTATTTTCTGAGAGTTTGGTTTTAACTGCTTGTCCTTATCTAAAATGAGTGAGTGACTTCCAATTTGCCAAGCCAAGAAGCATATTAGATACCATATAAACTATTTCCTGTATTTTCACAAGATATGATTAAACTTCCTCTACTCAATCAGTTATTTGTGTTCCATGCTTTTATCTACCTTAGCTCAATGATACTTTGAATCTTTAAATTTGTGGATTTAAAAAGAAAGAAAGATAAATATTGACGATTGAGGAGAGATGGGAATACTGATTCAGTGATCAGAATTCAATTTTACTCAGGTTTTCCAAAAGTTTATATACCATTTCAGGAAGGTTAACAATTTCCACTACAATAATTAGGTTAAAAGATCATACAAACAACTTATGCATTTACAACATCTTTCTCATAGGGGGTTGACTGAATCTCTCCTCTTCCCATAAACAGGTTTAATCCCATCTTCTGTAATCTCAGAGCTCTGTTTGTTCATGCCATGGCATCGTGGTTATCAAACTAGCTAAGCTAATTAAATCTGTCTTACGCTCTGTCTTGTGTATTCCCACAGGTAAAAATAAAAAAAAAAATCTCATTTCTAGATTCCACAGAACCCTTTGGAAATTTTCCACACACACATTGCTGTGTAATATCTATGAATTTGTTTTTCTAATACTTTCTTCAATCATTTAGAATAGTCATTCAGGAGTTTCAGACTACTGATTAAAAATTAGGCTGCTACTTTCTTAGTGTCCCAGGGTCATGTAGTTGAGTTCAAGTATAATCCTTGAAAAAAATAGGTGAGTTGTGAGCACTCAATTCATACTAAATGTCATTTTTGGAGCGGATGTAACAGATGTTGCTTGGCTTAGCAAAGCTCTTTCAATAGCTGTATGTTCCTCGACATCACGTGCACCCTTTCAAAAATTAGAGGATCATCAATATCAGTGAAATTTTAAATACCTGCTGTCTAATCTTTAACCATCAAATCAAAGTTTCCTTTGAACAAAAAACTGTCCTGTCAGTCTTTCACAAGGCAATATGCATTTGAATGTTCTAACAGCAGATGCTTCTGTGTTTGAAAGAGAAAAAAATGCAGAGCTGCCTGTGGAGTAAGATATCCGAATAATATATAATTGAATAAATGAAATGCAGTGAATCCAAAGCTGTATTAAATATGCAATGCAGTTGCAAGCAATCAATTCCCCATGTCTACAAAATGCTTAATTGAAGAATTAAGCCCTTCACAATTCCCAAAATTTAGCTGCTCTCTACTCACCTGTTATAACAGATTAGCCATCTATTCTTATGCAACCACAGTTTCAAACTACCAACTTAAAAAGTAATTTTTGGCACAAAGCGTTAGTTTCTAAGTATCACCACAGAAAGCTAAGATTCAAGGAATAACAGATACCATCTTCTCTTGGAAGACATATACAAAGCCTGGCTAAATATTAGCCTTTGCCCACTTAAGGCCTAGGCCTTAAGTGAAAGTCTTAGATCCATGGTTTTCAGGGATAAACATAGAAAAGAAGAAAAAATAAGCAGCATTATTTGTTGCACAAGGCCTAAATATACTCATGGGTTTTGACTTTATTTATGTTCAATTTTATTAACTGAAAAATAAGAACAAATAAAATTCCACAATGTTTTATGTGCTTCCTATTTCCCATACAATTCTATTCCTATAGTTTTATTGGTCATTGTAATAAAATGCAGGCTCCTTGACACCAAACTACTCTGGGATATTGAACAAAGGAGTATTTCAGATTATCCTGTGCTATCATATTAGTCTAAAGTTAAGATGCTAATGAATGAGCAAGTAGAACCTATTACTGGTGGGGGAAATAAACAACTAAAACCATGCAAGATAGCAGTCATGTCTCCTACTGTAGTAGAGCTCTCACTAGTTTCTCTCTTGGGAAGACCTGTGATGAATTTCTCCAATTTGCTATCTGAAGAAAATACTCTGTGCACTTGCCTATTTAATCTACCTTTCTGCTCCTGAAATTATATTCTCCTCCTAATTCATCACCCAGGTCATTGTGCTGGTCTCCTAGAATAAAAAATAAGATCCACAATAGGCTGTGAATATTATACCCATCTCTGCCTAATTTATTATTTTTCCAGAGGGGGGAAACAGTGCCAGTATTTGATTATTTTGTGCCGTATTTTCTTTTAAAATTATGCAAGTTTGTCCATCTATGGCAGTTTGGCCTGGACTGAATTCCAGATGCCCACCAAGGTTGCTCTATCACTCCCCTCCTTACATGGACAGAGGAGAGAAAATATGAGGACAGGGTTGAAATAAGGGCAGGAAGTGATCACTTATCAAGGGCCATCACAGGCAAAACACATTTGACTTGGGGAAAATTAATTGAATCTATCACCAATCAAAATCAGAGTATGATAGTGAGAAGTAAAAAACAAATCATGAAAACACCTTTCCCCCAACCCTCCCTCATTCCTGATCTTATGTTTTGGATTTGTGCTGAAAGCCGTGTTAATACTATAGGGATGTTTTTGTCATTTCTGAGCAGCACTTACAAAGTATCAAGGCCTTTGGGAGAGGACTAGGGCTTGGGGGAGGGATGGGGGGAGAGGTGTTTGGAGTGATAGTGTTTGTCTTTCCAAGTCACCTTTAAGTGATGGACCCTGGCTTCCCTGGGGATGACTGAACACCAACCTGCCCATGGAAGGTGGTGAATTAATTCCATGTATTGCTTGGCCTGTGCATGTGGCTTTTGCTTTACCTATGGAACTCTACCTTAATCCACAAGTTTTCATACTTTTACCTTTATGATTCTTTCCCCCATCCCACTGTGAGGAAGTGAGTGACTGTGTGGAGCTTAGGTGCTGGCTGAGTTTAAACTATGACAGTAGGTAACAGAGGCTTGTCTGGTTAATTGAACACAGGAAATAAATGCAGAAATTTTTGCATTTCTGTGGTGAAAATCCTGGGTCATAAAGCTGATTAACAGTACAAAACATTCTTTTTCCCTAGAAATTCTGTCATCATTTTGGTTTCAATATGTGCAAAAACACTTCCAGTTTTAAGTGATAGCTCCTATCTGTACGTTTGGAAAAAAAATTATATTAGTGTGTCAGATAAGTCTACAGTCCTTCCTAATAAAATCTTGAAAACAAAAAAATGCTTTCAGAATCTGATTTAAATCACCAACAGTTCAAGAAAACTTAGAGATGTAGTTTACCCTCTGGTGGTTACCTTTTCTTGATTTTGCACCTTTGACCACTCGCTGCAGGATGAACTTTATCTGGTGAGCTGAGTCATTGACTGAGCCAATGACCAATGGCCATTACATGCCATTAATAATTAGTGCATTCAAAATAACAATCCATTAGTCCTAGTGACATATTTGTAATAAGATGTGAGTGTCAATAAGCTGTCTTCTGGTGAAAGACAGAAGAGTCATTTGGCCTTAGAATAATTTAAGTATTGTTCTATTCTTCTACTCATCTTTCACCATGATTGTATCTTCTGGGTGAATCTAATCAGACATTTTCAGACAATCTATAGTCGACTAACAAAAAAAAAACTATGAAGAAACCATTTAAAATGGGAAATACATTTTTATTTCCTTTGTTTGTTTGTTTGTTTTCTAATGTTGTGGCTGCAAGATAAAATGTTGACAAACTTGAAAACCATGCACCAACCTGTCTGAAACTGGTGAAATGGTCAACACAAGGTCTGGCTTAACTACATCTAAATGAGGATTTAAAAAAATAATTTGGGTTTTTTTGTTTCTTTTTAAGAAAGTGCCATGTCGCTTTGTTCTTTAGCCTTCTGATGACTGTTTACATNAAAAAAAAACTATGAAGAAACCATTTAAAATGGGAAATACATTTTTATTTCCTTTGTTTGTTTGTTTGTTTTCTAATGTTGTGGCTGCAAGATAAAATGTTGACAAACTTGAAAACCATGCACCAACCTGTCTGAAACTGGTGAAATGGTCAACACAAGGTCTGGCTTAACTACATCTAACTGACGATTTAAAAAAATAATTTGGGTTTTTTTGTTTCTTTTTAAGAAAGTGCCATGTCGCTTTGTTCTTTAGCCTTCTGATGACTGTTTACATATTTCTAGTGGAGTCTCTCACGAATGTACCATAAACAAGTAGATTGTTTTCATACCAGTCTGTGATGGACTGGTGAACCGACCACTGGGGTCAGAGAGGTGTTCCTTTCGTCTACCAATCCTTAATCAAATCCCAAATTCTATTTAAGTCCTAAAATAATAATAAACTCTCTCTTTCTCTGCTCACCTCTGAACCTGAGTGGTGTGGTTCTTTTGTGTCCCTTACCAGTGACAGTGCCATTTTTAGGAAATCCATGTAAGTTTTTTGATCTGTTTCAACCATTTATGTTAATTGTAGACAGAATAGAATTTTTGCTGATTTCTTGTATATTTTAGCCTGTCTAAAATATTTTTAAAAAATTTACATATTCAGATTAGATTTTCCAGACCAATTTGCCATGCAGCCTGTTTCTGAGGTTACACAGGCTTTTTACAACAAAGTTTGCCCTTTTCTAAGAACAAATATTTAATTTGCATCATTGCCAAGAGGCTTGATTGTGTGACCTAATAATCTCAGCAGTATCAGAATTGGCCTGAAGTACAGGAACTAGGAGTTGTTAATTCCTGTCCTTTTTAATCAGCCTTCTTATTGAATTATCATTTTGGTTGTGTTCTGAGCAGCCAAACAGCAGTTGTTATTCTTTCTCTCTTCATTTATTCCAGCCTCTTCAAAACAGAGTTAAGAATGGGTTTTCATACAGCAAATGGCTTTTACAGATGGATTTGCAATACAAAATTTATACCTAAAAGATGAGACTCTAGGCACATGATAATCAGCAAATTTTAAAAATACTTGCATGGTGCTGATTTGTAGATTAGTACTTGTAAGTGGCTTAAACGCAATCTCTGTGGTTCAATAAATCCCTTAAAAGGCCTATTTGCAGAGGATAAACTATAGATATTAAAAGAAAATATTGTTTATAATTCTTAGATATGTCTCTTGGAAGTTTGCTGTCCTATAGCACTTACTTAACAAAACTAAATGTGTTCTTTAAAAATCAGGGAGCTGTACTTTCATAATTAAGCACTTTTAAGTATGCCAAAGACTATGTTCTTGAAAAGTTTTAAATGGAAACTTACCATTTCAAAATAAAAATTTAATTTGGCCAAACCATAATTTTGAACTATCAAATAAAGTACTGTTCCTTAGAAAAAGATTTTAAACAAAAGTAAATTAAACACAGAAATGGAGCAGACTGTCATTGTTAGCTTTGCTTCTTCATAGGGATTTAATTTTTATGAGATTGAGGATAAATGTCTCGATGTGCCTTTCAAATTTCCTCCCTTTTACATGTGTTCACCCATGTTTGCAAGTTGCTTTCACCCTCAGATGCATGTGCCAGCACCTGTGCACTAGCACCATAATAAAAGGTGAGAGTCTGTAGTTGTAGGCAATCTCTTTATCTTCCTTCCTCCATGAAATTCTTTCCCATTTCTGAATGAACAGTTGACAAACCCATTGCATATAACGATATAGCTGCCAAACCCATTATCACCTCCCATAAAAAATTTTGTCTTTAGAATTCTTCTTCCCTCAACAGCTTTTACATATCTGAATATAGTTATTATCTCCAAAACAGTATTTATGTCAATTTTTGAATTTATATTAAAAAACCTAAACAACAAAAAGAAACCCAAAACAACAAAAAGAAACCCAAAACAACAAATAAATCACAAGAAACCATCACAATATTAATGGGAAATTTCCATCCAAATAGATTTCTTTTGTGATTAAAAAGGTGGCCACTGAAAGCTTAAAACACTTGGTTTGCATTCTGCCAGTGGAAATTCAATTCATGCATCTTTCCGAAACCTTGGAGATATATTTCAAAGTATCCTGAGCTTGAGTTCATATTTTTGCCATAATCCATTGTTTTCCATATCTATGCTCTGGAAGTTGCACTTTTCTGCACAGTAAGATCTGTAAGTTTAACGGAGGCTTAGTTAAGAGTTTTCTTGTATAATCAGTGGATGTGAATGGCCAGTTATCACAGGGTAAATTTCTGTAATAAAGCATCATGTGGAGATCAGTCTTTCTTTTCAAATGTCAATAATTATGGGGCACACCTGACCAGGTGAGGTAAGAGCATTCTGGGAAGCAAGCTGGCTGGATTTAGTAGCAGAGTTTTAAATTAGATTTGGCTGGGGAAAAAGATGTACTTCTAAGTGACAAAGAACCAGGAAACACCAACAGTTTAGTAAGCAGCAGGGAAATACCTTCAGATCATCCCAAAGCCATTAGGGAGGGGCCCAGTTTTCCCCTGAGGCACCCATGCAGACGGTGAGGGTCTCTCTCCCAGAAAGGGATGTTGTTGAAAAGTCCTAGTCCACTGGCCACTCTTGCAAGCAGTGGTTTACCAAGGGTAAGGAGAAACAGCAAGGAAAGTTCTGCATCAGCAGCGAGTCCTCCGGGCAGGAGAGATCCAGCACCAAACACCACAACCGTCTGCCCTACAAGCCAGTGAACCACTCCCAACTAAGAAACTGATGAAACCACACCACTTCACCCCCACAGCCCCAGAGCCATTCCAGCTGCATGCCAAGACTCTGGTTACATCTTTTATCTCTTAAATCAAGGCTGATTTGCCCTCTGCATGACAACAAATGGGAAGAAATTTCCCTGAAGAAACAACCCACAAAAATCACACAGCTGGAACACTATAATTGAGGGCTACAAGCTTTTTGGAACAGGTAGGCTGGGAAGGAGGGGCAGTGGTATTGCCACAGAAGGGATAGATTGCAAAGAGCTATCTCTGAGTAGCAGCCTTAAACTGTTCAGAGTCTATGGGTAAAAATCAAGGACAGAATCAAAAAAGGACTGTGGTTGGGGTCTACAACATGTCACCAAACCAGGAGAGTCTGTTAACAAAGATGCTTGCTTCAGCTACAGGAAGCACAGTGTTCCCACCATTCATCCTGATGAGGGGTTTCAACCACATGGGTGCCTGCTGGGAAAGCAATACAATTGTCTGTAAACAATCCAGAAGAGTCCTGGGGTCTACAGAGGGAAACTTTCTGATCCAGATGTTAGACAAACCAACCAGAGGAGAAGCATTACTGCACCCAGTTCTCACAAATGCAGATGAGCTCACTAAAGAGGTTAAGATTGGACGCATCCACGGCTGAACTGAGTATTCAGAAAGAGAGTGGGCCTGGCAAGGAGCAAAATCAGGGCCCTGAACTTTAGAAGAGAAAACTTTCAGCTTTTCTAATAATTAGTGGATGAGATCCTTGGGAAACTGTCTTTAAGGACAGTATAGCTAATCGAAGCTGGCATTTTAAGGAGTTTTCTGATGTTTTTGGTAAGCACCACTCCTCTTCAGAATATCAGAATTCAGAATATAAGAATCCTCATGGAAGCAATGTTAAGGCCCATGGAAAACAAGAAGGTGATCCTAGACAGTCAGTGCTACTTTAACAAGGGAAAATCATGCCTGACCAATCTGGTGGCCTTCTAGGATGGACTGACAGCAACAGTGAACAAGGGAAGACCGATCAATGTCACCTACCTAGACTTCTGTAAGGCCTTCAACATGGTCGCATTTGACAGTCTTATGTCTGAAACAGAGTGGTGGATTTGAAGGGTGGACTATTTGGGAGATAAGGAATTGGTCAAATGGACTCAGTCAGAGAGTTTTTGTCAATAGCTCTAGGCCGGGTAGAGACTGATGACAAGCGTTTCTTCTCAGGACTGTGACTTGTGACCAGAGCTCTTTAATTTTGTCATTAATGACATAGACAGAGGGATCAAGTGCACCAACAGCAAGTTTGAAAATTACAAAAAGATGAGTGACAGTTGACACAACACAAAGACAAGATACCATCCAGAGGGATGAGGACAAAAAGGACCTGAACAAACTTGAGCAGCGGACCCATTAAAAATTCATGAGATTAGATGTGTTAAATACCACGTCCCATAATATCAAAAGGAAAGAAGGTATAAATAAGAAAAATGTGTGTGAATGTTTTGTGGTGATTAGAAAAAAAAAGGCATGTATGACTACCTGGATGCAGAGTACGTTCATAAGTATAAAGACTTGAGTTCCTTTGGCCTATTTATTACGCTAGTTCTTAAATCTTCATTCCTGATTGTTTTAAAATCATACTTGAAAGAGTAGGCTTGGCTGGCATGTTTCCAAAATAGAGTCCTTACAATTAAAAACTTTTTTTGGACCATGCTATGCTGCATTGTAAAATGAACAGAAACCCATCTGCGGTGATTCACAGTAACTTGATTGTTTAAGTGGTTTTTTTCATTAAAAAACAAGCTAAAAACATATTAATGATTACAATT
Source organism: Sinosuthora webbiana (assembly GCA_013397395.1). Taxonomy (NCBI): domain Eukaryota; kingdom Metazoa; phylum Chordata; class Aves; order Passeriformes; family Sylviidae; genus Sinosuthora; species Sinosuthora webbiana. Next base: position 7,357 of record VXBN01003324.1, on the reverse strand, counting down.
TACCTTTTCAATATGCAATGAGAAAAAAAGCAAAGGATTCAAAGATAATTACCCTATAAGAGCAATGTTAAAATTATCCTGTCACATCCCCATCTTTGTCATTGCATTAGCTGACTTTATTAGGACCTTTACAGGATTCGCTTTTAGAATCCAGTTAGCATTGAACATAACTTCCAAAAGAGACATTTTGCAGCTGTGTTTGTGTGAAATAAATAATTAAAATAAAAGTCCCCAAACCAACCCTCAAAACAAAAAAATATTGTTTTCTCTGCAGGAACACAAGGAATTCCTCAGATTTTTGTATTTGCCTCTCACACTGGTTTGCCCCTTTTGTCTTCAGTCATCTATCTGCTCCATCCATACATTTCCTTGAAGTATTCAAACACTCCTTATTCCCAAATTACTTTATTTATTTAGTACCTTCCAATTACATATCTACTTTTGACAATGTCTCCCTTATCTACCATGAAATCTTTTCAGATTAAGGTATTAAGATTTGATACCCCCTAAATTTAACACAGTCCAACAGGTCAGTCCTTAGTTCTGGTAACAAGATCCTCTCTTCTCTCTAGTGGAATTGCAAGAAAAAGTAAATATCACCTGCCCTGGAGAAGTAAGCAATCAAATTGAGCTCATGGCCAAAGCTCCCTGACCCTTATGATTTTCTTTCTTGCTACTTGCTGCTTGCTTATTTACTTCTGCCAACTCAGGCATCAAACTCTACAATTCATAGTACCAGTCTTGGAGAATACTTTCTCTGCTTGTCATGTCCCCCTCAGTGGAATGGGGCTGTCGTGTCTCTCAGTTTGGTTTCATTTATTGAAGTAGATCACCCTGCTACAACCCTAGCTAATAGGCATTAGCCCCAAAGGTATCTGACTTAATTAGGCAGTCCATCAAGGTGTAGGTTTCTCACCTGAGTGGCAATATCATACACAGATTTAGAGGTGAGTAATTGAATCATGGTGCATCAATTATCTCTGATACTTTCCTTGCAGGAATATATATATATGAGTGCATGTACTCACACAGGACATTCAGCGGTTCTGACACAGATACATGATTGACTTGTTAAATTAATCCTTTGTCAAACATCTGAACTGTCATTTATTTTGAATTCTAAAACCGCAATCAAATCTCAACAGTATTTTCCTAGATTTTATAAATATGTATTGAAAAGCTCTGCTTTAAACAGTAAAAATGTCTCTCCATGGAAGTACACTAATTATTATCAGCAATATTAGGAAAGGGTTTACCACCAGGTTTAAATGAGCATCTGATTGACACTGGAATATATTGAATTGTTCTGAAAGCATAATTATAGAAAGCTCACTCTCATAGTTATTAGCATTATTTTTAAACCTACTAAATATAGATCAGAAGTCAAATGAAAGTATCTTCAAAGGCTTGTGATGGTTCATGCAGTCTGAAAGGTATTTGGGAATTCTTGGTCTGGGCATGTTAAATATCATTGCCACAGGACTTTAGAATCATAGTACACATGTATTGTTGCTCCAGAAAATGCTAGAGTGACTAGCCTTTAATGTTTCCCTGGACTTCTCTTCAAAGATTAGAGAAGAAACAGTTTTAGATACAGAGTCAATGTTATCACACCCAGACTTATACAGCACAAAACAGGGTATTATTCCAATGGCCTACAGGTGAAGTACATTTCTGTAAGACAACTATTTGAACATCTCTTGAAGTACATGTATTAGAAAGGTTACAGGGTTCTTCCTGCTTGCTAAGGATTTAGTTTTGAGATGTCCATGAACAGTTCAGGTTTACACCAGAGAGAAATCTGATATTTTAGAAATATAATATATATATATATACACTAGAAGTGATATAATTTAAAGGTGATGCGTAAGGAAATCAAGGCTCATCTGCTGAAGACAGCACTCAAGAGAAAAAAAAGAGACAAACCCCTCCAAAGCACAGAAAAAACCCTATAAAACAGATCAGCATTGGTATTCTTTTTAATATTTTTTTAATATTTCTTGTTCTTTTGAATAAAATGTAAGGATAAACAGCTGGTTTGCATAAAAGCTATGTGCTATGAAGACCAAAGTTAAGACTGGTTTTACAGATTCACTGCTGTAAGAGACGGTCCGAAGATCCCTCATCTGCCTCACGACCATNTAAAATGTAAGGATAAATGGCTGGTTTGCATAAAAGCTATGTGCTATGAAGACCAAAGTTAAGACTGGCTTTACAGGTTCACTGCCCAACAAGATGTGCAAGCTGGAAACATGATTATAGAAGCTAAGGATGTAGAAGACCTGCTAGGACAAGGCTTCCATAGTGGCTAGATCACTAAGGCAACAAGTGTCTGAGTTTCATTCCTTTATCTAATATTTGTGTGGCTCATGTATTAGACAGTGTGTTCAAGTCTTGGAACATATATCCCACTTGTGAGATGCATATCTTTGTCACATCCCTCACAAACAGCAAGAAGCACTCTGGTACATCTATTTTTTACCCTGTACATCTATTGTTTACCTTGAAATTCATCTTGGATGGAGAGGAGGGCAGGTAGGAACATAGCTGTGTTGCAGTTTTTTAAGGGTGAAGGAACAGACAGATGCCCAGCAGAGTCACTTGGTTACCATGAAAAGCTCAATATCTGCAAGATTACTGAAAAAACCCCAAACATATCCACTAATACTTGTTCAGAAACATGTAGTAAATCTGCTCTGGCAAGTATTCACAATCCCTTTTGTTTGCTTTCTGTGAATATTCAGGAGAATAATGTTTGATGAAAGAGATAGTGTTCCAAACTCTTTTGCAAATATGTATTTATGAGAGAAGTATTTGCATGGGGATCTTGAAAGCTGAAATTTTTCATGTAGCAATAGAGTTAACCCCTGTTTCCTAACTCTGCAGAAAATGGAAAAAAATGTTCCACCCTTCTATTTAGCTGTACTTTTCTCCTTAGTTAGTACATCATGTTAGTAATCTTATAAACAGTAACTTCCACAAGATTATTTACAATGGCAAAATTATCTCAAAAGACATAAGTTTCAGGAAGGGACAACCTATTAATGAGTGAGGATTGTGATGATTTATCTGTGTTAATATATTTAGAACTCACTTTATTTACTCATTTATAAGTATCTAGTAATGTGATCACCTGCATTGTTGTATTTTCAATGATTTTATGAATAACTAACCAGAGATGTTTCAGTTGGGATTTTGACTATTATGGTGACATGATGTGTGATATTCATAACTGAAATTAGTGACTTTTAATATTTGTTGACAGTGTGATACTGTTAACAATGGTTTTATTGAAGAAATTAAGACAGTGAATAAAAAAGGATCTTATAAATCTAAAATTAAGTCTATTTTTCATAGGAAAAGCATTTAAAATAAATTTAGTATGGATTATTATATTATGGTATTTTATTACAGTATTACATGCAAAAATGATACTAATGTATCAAATTCAAAATTTACTTAGATTACAAAAATATCTTTTCATAACTCCTAGTCCAAAGGATTATGGATGACAAGTTATATGGATATTGCTTGTCCTTTAGGGACTGGAAAGGGATACAGTAAAAACTGTGAATGATTTATGTGATGAATAAATCATCATTTATGTGATGAGTAAATTTGATTTAGCAAGAATGTTCATTTGATTTAGGAACATGTTCGTATGTGTATGTGCACACAGTATAGAAAAAGTCCCACAACCACAGTGTTTCTTGTACAGACCAAAATGATCCAAGTTATATCCCATTTTAATAAACTAAGGTATTAAAGAGGGTTAGCAAAGCGTTAGGAATCAATGACTGGTAAAACTCTTCAAGTATATCCCCCATTCTCAAACAATCCCTCTCCATACCTTCTCAAAAATACCAGTTTTAGGAAATATGTACACCAATAAATTAGAAGGGAAAGGACTTCTGTTTAAAATCTATGTCAAAGGAGAACGATATTCCATAGCCTTTCTTTTCTGTGTGCATTATCCACACATATCTGTCAACTCCAATTGCTGCAAATTTCAAGTCTTCTGTACCAGTAATTTAAGGACTCTACACATGACATTCAGCAGTTCCACTGGGGAATAGTATATGAAGTAATTTCATTATTTAGAAATTCCAGAAAATCACAGGTAAAATATAATCTCACATTATTGACATGTTTATTCACTACAGTCATCAACTTTTTTTTTTTTTTTTTTTTGACAGAAATACAAAGAAATTGACAACACTGTCTGAAATTTGAGGAAATACATATAAAGAAGGAACAAAAATCTGACACATGGAGTTACCATCTGATTAATATTAAATCATTCAGATCTTCCCAAATGCTCAAGGTCAGAAGGGACCTCTGGAGGTTGCCCAGTCCAAGCCCTCTGTTCAAAAAGGACCATCTAGATCAGATTTCTCAGGACCAGATGGCTTTTTTTTCATTCTTTCTCTCCAAGGAGGGAGATTCCACAACCACCCTGAGCAACCTAAGGCAATGCCCTGTCACCCTCATGCTGATGAAGTGTTTTCTGATGTTCAGAGGAAAGATTCTTCTTTCATTTTGTGGCCACTGTCTCTTATCACGGAGCACTGCTGAAAAGAACCCAGCTCTGTCTTTGCCCTGTCTCTTCAGGTGTTTATATGAATTGTTAAGATCCCCCCTGAGCATTCTCTTTTCTATGCTAAACAGGCTATTTCTGTGCAAAACCAAAAAGGATTTTATTTAATGTTTTCAGTCATAATCATTCTTAAAGATGCTTGCATAAATGTACTACTCCAATTTTAATCAATAACTGGGACATTGTATAATAGAATTTGCATTGCTCATTTCAACATTGAGATCTCAAATAAACCTAAATTATAATGTTGCCACTGAGAAGAATTCATTTTCTAAAGGTACTAAACTATAACTATGCCTTTCACCTTCAACTGGGAAACAAAACAAAAAAATACATCATGCTTATAATCAATCACTAAAATATTGAGAGGAGAAAAGGTGTGAATATTAAGACACAGATCAAGGCAATATTTTTTTTCAAAAAGAAGTGGTCAGAATGGAGGAACAGGCATCCTGGGTTAAAATTTAAAATGGTCTCCTGAGGCAGAGAACAGAGAAATCAAATAATATAGAAAGAGAAGAATTTATATGTATTGAAAAGCTCTTTAAGGACTCTGAAATGGGCTGCTTTCAAAACAGAATAAAACAACAACAAAAACAAACAACAACAACAAAATAGTAACTGGAGAGAGGGAAAGATAAGAGTACAAAACACAAAAGTAATACTTTCCTAATTGTGGCTCCATTTTATGACAGTCTATGAAAAGCAACAGTGAACCATATTCAACACTTCAATGAAAGCTCTTTTCAATATAGTCAAATTGATTAATAGATAGGACACACAACTGGACACAGACATACTGTCTCCATTCTTGTTTTTCAGACATTCAGTGCATTTTTTGACCACAAGAATTGTGGAAGTGCATCAGCAATATCTCAATTAGTACCAGTACTTTTGTATAATTTGCTGTATAAATTATCAAGTTTTCAAATTAAGTTGAATTATGTTGAATTGTAAGTCCAAGCCAGGTTCTTCGGACCACTCAATGGCAGAACAGGAGACAGCACACACAAACTGGGAAAAAACAGGTTTGGACCTGATATGAAGAAAATTTTATGCACCATGAGGACTCTCAGGCACTGGAACTTGTTGACAAGAGAAGCTGTGAATGTCCAGCTGTTGATCCTTTCAAGGCCAAGCAGAATAAAGCTCTGAGCAACCTGTTCTGTTGTCATATCTGACTCCACCACTTTCAGTAGGTAATGAGACCAAAGACTTCCCAAACTTCTTTCTAACCTGAATTATGCTCCAATCCTATGGTTCTACCTAAAATAGAGTTGTAATTTTATATCTGAGCAGTTTGAACTGACACACACTTTCTCTCAAAAAGGTTTATAAAGTTGGACTTGCTGCCATACCACTACTGTAAGATTGGGTGTGGTCATTTTTCTACATATGAAAGTCTGGCTCATGCTTCTTGTAATGTCATGTCTAGACAAACCCTTTATATTTCCATTTTGTCCTCATAATACAGAGTATTTTATAAGGGTGTTGTGAAGATACAGTTTTTATTATATGTGAGAAGTTAAATTTATGTAGTTATTAAAAGCTCATAATCACAAATTAAATTAAACAAATCACATTTAAATTTTACCAAGTAATTATGTGCCTTATCTGAGAAAAAGCAGGACACTCCATTCAGTTCAGCAGGATAAGACTAGTCAGGAAAATGGGAAGCTAAACATGACTTCACTTTGATTTTGGAAGAAAGTAAGTAGCTTGAAAGAAAATTATTACTATCCTAGCTAGCATGAAGCATCAGAGAAAAGTCTGGTAATTCAAATGGGCTCAAAAAAAGGCCCGCAGCAAAGAAAATATTTGAGCTGAGCTGCATTTCTCTTTTACTTGTGGAGCCACCTTTTTATGGTCTTTGGCATATAATACTGGAGAAAGTTCAGGGTGTGGCAGGATGAAAAGATGTTCTTGGGATCTCTTGCAGAGACACTCAACCTCGGAACTGAGTTTCATTCAAAATGGTTTAGTTTTTATCAAAGATTTCTCTCCAAAAAGCTAGCATGAGCAAGAGTGAGGTATCCATCTGACAGTCCAAACCAACTGGCACCCCATGAGGGAAGCCACAGCTGCAGACCCTCTGAAGGCAATATTATCAGGCTCAGAGGATGTGCTCCATTCCCACGGGTGGGATTTGCACTGTATGTGACAAGCACTTGTGAGAGTTCTCCATTCTGCTGTCTTGGGGCCAACCTGCAATAGCAATACCTGGGTCTAATAGCAAGTACTGAGTATTCATCTGCGTGCAAAACATTCCAGACTTCCCAGCTTTCAATGTTCTTCCATATTTCTCTTCCTCTAAGGAATAGAGATCTGAAGACCAACTCTTCTATCCAGAAGCTAGGCTTGTTAGGAAAGAAGGAGCTTTCCTCTGAAAGTGCTTTTATTTCTAGTGATAATAGAGAGAGCCTAGATATCTATCTTACAGCTGGGGAAAAGGAAGTGAACTGAACCTCACACAAAATACCTGCCCATAATGGCCTAGAAATATTGTGGCAAGCCTGGGAATTGAGTGTAGATCATGTAGGTTCTTATTCAGTACTTCAATCACAAGGTTATGTTTTGTTGACTGCATGTAATAAAGGAAAAAGATGAAACAAAAGAAAACAAACAAACAAACAAATAACCCTCCACCTTGTTCCTATTATCATTATCTTATCTTTTGGAAAGGATAGGCCAAAAATGGGAGATGGCTAGTTGATGCCTGGTGACTTGTCAGATTACTATTCTTAGAGAAAAAAAAAAAAA